>JAHWFP010190201.1:31727-54784 GCA_023313725.1 Lithobius niger | reverse complement strand
CACATATACCAATAAAATTGGCAAAAGTCACATATACCAATAAAATTGGCAAAAGTCACATATACCAATAAAATTGGCAAAAGTCACATATACCAATAAAATTGGCCTACATGACTGTGAGACTCATTTTTTAGAGAAGGAATTTGATTTTTTTCTTTTTTGTTTTCAACTAAACATCATTTGCTACAAATTCACATATCTTCTCTTGGCAGCCACAATTGAAACATATTGCTGTGAATTCCATCTGAGCATGGGTAGATACCTATCTACCCATGATCAGATACCTATCTACCCATGATCTGAGTAACAGCAGAATTGAGTTGGGCTGCCACATATTAGATTTTAGGGGTTAGGGTGGTACGACCACCTCATAAGCCTAAAGTCCTGGGTATAATCCTGGCCTCAGCCCAGAGAAGGTGCATTCATAGTCATGTTTATTGAGGCATGTAAAAGATCCTAGGTATTTCCTAGCAAAATTGTCCGTCTCCTTCCCGAGATAACCTTAGTTGCTGAAAAGGACGTTAATTCGACAATTTCATTTTTTTCCCTTACAAACATCCCGACAACTCAAAACGTTCAAGCCACCACATGAATAAATTTTACGTTGTGTTTGAGCGACAATTTTAACACGCGGGCGAACGATATATTTTATTTTTCTAAATTTTGTCTTGTAACCCAAGGAAAAAATGGCACTAGTGGGGACGCTGAACAACGGTATTCCGTTTCTTGGCAGCAACGATCGTAATCGCAAAATCCATGGACTCTTACATCATAAAAGGTTTGATTATTGCATCATTTTTTTTTATAATTTCAAATATACATCTTACATTATTAGAAAACAAAAACGACCTCGTTTGATGTTTAAAGTAACGTTTAACTGGTCCGAAGTCAAAACAGCAAATGAACACAAATAAACTTTCCTCTACGGTTTCAGATGCAGTGTTGCTATACTGTTTAGTCCACGTGAAACCTTACTGCTGTATTCAAATGTTTGTACCAATATTTACTTTTGCACACGATAGGTCAGCTAATGATTGATGGATTGGCTAAACGACATCACTGGAAAATGGTTAAAAACTAATATTCTTAGTAGAGATCTACAGGTAATTCAGGGTTTGTACGAGTCCTTGAAAACCTGGAAAGTCCTGGAAAGTAATAATGAAATTCCGTGCCTGGAAAAGTAATTGAAAATCTTGAAAAATGATATATGTATCATTAGTAGGGTTATGAACGGAAAGTAGACGATCTGACTAAAGAAAGATGGCAGATGTAGCCCAGAAAGTAGTCGATTGTATAGTATTGCAGAATTCTTCCTTTGTTTCGGCATCAAAAGTTTTGAAATTTGGGCTCTGGTTTTAATTGTATTTACGTGTATAATGGTTGTAAGGTTTCACATGGTATAAACAATACAGCAACACTGTACTATCTGAAACCTTACAGGCAAGTTTATTTGTGGTCCTTTGCTGTTTTGACTTCGTAGCAGTTAAACCTTAAAATAATCATCAAACGAGTTTTTTTGTTTGTTTTCTACTTCGTGATACTTTTACATACCAAGTTGGTCTTCTGTACTCCTTGCAAACGCACTGAATTTCGCTTGCTTCATTCGCTTCTATTGGAAGTTGGTTTGTCCGCAGCTCTTTCTTTCAACGGCCTTTATTATTGCAAGGCGGGAAGCCAAGTGGGCAACGGACATTTTAGCTTTGACACAAACGGGTGACGTCAAACCACCATCACCACCACCTACCACGCATAAAACTACTCACAAAATTGCCTATCACTTCTTGATTTTGAGTTTACAAGACAAGACTCGATTATTTCTTGTCTTGCCAGAAACACTGATCATAGCAAAATTAACACTTTACAATCGTCGCGTAGACTTACTTTTCGTATCAAAAGCGTTTACAAGACCAATTTGCGGTCACTGGGCCACCAGGTTAAAAATAAACGTGACCCGGTTGGCTGAACAGACGATGAACAAGTGGCTGCAGCGACTACCTAGTTGCAGCCGGTCTTTTGTACACGTCCTCTACTTCCTCTTCTTAATTCAGGTTTAATTTTTTTTTTTACGTTTTAACTATGTTTTGGACGCTGAATCTAATGGTTAAAACCGTTTGTCTATCTGATACCGTTCCATAGATGATGGTCTCACACCACCACTTCCGGTCATTTGTGGGAAACTTTCGATTCATACTTCCGGTTTTTAAAAAAAATTCCTTTTAACTCATTTTTGGTCGCTGAGTCTAATGGTGAAAACCGTTTGTCTTTATCTGGTACCGTTCCGGAGTTGAAAAAAGTGACGGATGGCCGAACGGACGCAGAAAATCGTTGCTATAGTCTTTTCGGCTGTGCAGAAGACTAAAAAAAATGGGAAGTCGCTCAACATTCTTTTCAACTGCTAAGGTTATCTCGGGAAAGAGCAGGACAATTTTGCTAGGAAATATCTAGGATCTGTAACATGTCACGATCGACACGAGCACATGTCTGGAGCCCTTCTCGTCCCGGTATGTGTAAACTTGAGACCAAGATTGAACCGGAACCTCAGGCTCACGAAACAGTATTTTGTTTTATCATTATACTGTTTTCTTGAAAAACGATAGTGTAATTAACTTGCAGGAATAATTTTTAAACTGAACTTTCTTTAGATACAGTTTAGCTGAGCGTTATTTGGGGGAGCCAGGGGGGCAAATTATGCCGTTGCATCCCCTTGTTTCGATCCTTGTACATTAGACTAGCAGTCTTACCAAGCTTTTCCCGAGGTTTTGTTTTGCCCGTGGTTCTTTCCCAGTTTTCGGTACGTGTGGCCTAGACATTGAATGCTATAGGCAATTTTTCTTCCTGGAATACTCCCCTTTTCCTCCCATCCTCTACCTCTCGTCTTCCCTCCCATCATCTCCTTGCGCTCTTCCTCCCCGTCACCATTCTTCCCATCCCTGCCCCGTTACCTCTCCCGTCCCCTTTCGTCCCGTCCTCTCCCTCACCTTTATATCCTCTTACCCGCCCCTCTACTTCCCTTCATCCTCTCTGCTCAACAATGTTGAATTTGGATGGATAGTTGAATTAACTACTGTCTCTCCTCCTTTTGCAAGATTTTGTAAAAACTGATTCGATTGCCGTCTCAATCAATCAAACAAAACTTACCTTCTAGGTTCAGTTAATGCGTACTCATATGCTTAATGGTAACAGACGCATTGTCCCTCCCCTCCCCCCCCCCCAATCTCTGTATTTTCTATCATTAGAATGCCAATAGCAGGGCTAACAGAATCCTCCCAGTTTATCGCTTTGGTTTGGGCGATCCGTACCGTGTGAAAAATAACACTGTTCTTCGTGCATGACGTCATTTAAGACTTGACGCTGATATGACTGCGCAGAGGAAATTGTTAGTCGAGGCCACAACGTACCAGTTTCAACCTCTCACTGGGCAAAGAATTAACACGCTCGCCCGTTTTCATTGTTAGCGTTCTTGAGGTGGGGGTTCTTGTCGTTTTTGCTAGGAAACTTTGGATTGTAATGTAAAATACACTAATTTATATTTTTGTTTATCCGTGCAGGGTGTTGCAGTTTTGCGCAATGGTAATGAAGAATTGCGCAGCCTTAATATTGACTACATTCATTGGTATTTCGCAATCGGCTCGCATTCTTCTATTTACTGCCTTTCCGAATCATCGAGGTCTAATGCTAGAAGTTGCACTTCTTCTCCAGACAAATGGCCACCAGGTGGAGTTCTTGTCTTACCAGAATGACGTCGAGATGTTTCGAGAACAGAAGTTTCCCGTGCATCTGGTCAATCCTGCTTTGAACTTAACCGTTGAAGGATGGACTGAGTCATCTCTAATTCAGACATATTCGGCTTCCGAAGAACGCAAACGGATGCAACCAGTTTTGAAGACTCTAGCGTCCATGTGTTCGCATCTGCTAGAAACCAAAGATCTTCAGCAACGCCTCCAAGCTCAGAATTACAGCGTTCTTCTACTGGATTTGTTTGCAAATGATCTGTGCCCCATTCTTGTGGCACGCAAATTAGGTATATAACTTGGAGAAAAAATATAAGACCGTGAAAGAGAAAAGGGGGTCTCCACTAGCGTAACAATCTTGATTCTTGGCCCCTTTGGGCAGCCATAACCACAAAAAGCATAATTATGCAGCATTTCATTCAGTAGCGTTTACCTGAATTACGTGATTCGCTTGGTATGTCTGTCTATGTGCATGCAAAAATGCATTTAACAATTGAGCTATCATTACCTATATTAACTTATAGCTAAATATATTGAAAATACTCTAATTAAAACTAGCCTAAACTCGATCCAGCATCAGGACCTTCCTACACCTGTACCACAACGCATTTAACGACTGTGTTATCATTACATGGAAGCAGCCTTTTTTCTTAATCCCCTTTAGTAACTTATAGCCATAAATTAAAAATGAACTAAAAAAAATTAACCTTAGTCGAAACTCGACCTAGCATCAGGGCTTTCCCATATCTATACAGAAACGAATTTAACAATTGAGCTATCATTTACATGGAAGCGTTTTTTTAATCCCATTTATTAACTTACAGCCATAAATTGAAAGTGTACTAAAAAAATTAGACCTACTTGTCTAAACTCGATGTAGCATCAGGTCCTTCCTTTATCTACACAGCAACGCATTTAATGACTGAGCCATCATTACATGGAAATTGGCCTATTTTTTTAAATCCTATTTATTAACTTATACCCACAAATTGAAAATATACTCTGAACCAGATGAAGGATGGATGGAAAAGAGCATAGATGTAGAGAGTGACTGATTCGGACTGCAGATCTGTAAACTAAGTCGTTGCTGGTATCATTCAAGTCTTGCAGTCACTTCTTTTCATTGTGCGTGTCTCACAACGAAACAAAATGTAAAACCAGATTACTATACACCAAGAAACAGAATGTAAATAAAAAGTAAAATCATTTAGCATTCCAATCAGAAACTGGGCTTACTGGGGGAACTATACTCTGGACGCTCGTTCCAAGGCAATGAGACATTTAGCAATTTTCTTGGTGGGTCATAGAGAAGTAATTCATTACCACAACGTTAAATCTCACTATATTAATCCCAGAATTTATCTCATCTTTAGGAATCCCAGTGATTGGCATTTGGCCCTGGTCATTGAGTTTACCAGTGTCATACTTCATGGGCGTTCCTTCACTTCCGTCATTGGTGCCAACTGTATTTACTGATTATCAACAAGACATGTCGTTAACTCAGAGAATAGGTAATCTCTTTGCTGCATACTACGAATTAAAGAGGTGGTAAGTTTAACTGAAAAGAAAATTACACATTGCTTTTATAATTCCCATTTGAACAGTGCAGGGAATGTGCGATTACGAATAAGTAGTATAGAAGCCAAGACGCACAGACACATATGGTAAACGAGTGATATTTCGATATTATATCCAACAGCAATATCTTCATCAGACAATGTACAATACAAATTTACATGTCACACCATTACGAAATGTTGGGGATGGTCCTGAAAGGCCAGGAGTTACATTTTAAGCTCAAATTTTTTTGGGGTAGTTTTGTCGCTGGCAATAGCCCACATTGAAAAGCCTGGCCGGCGCGGGAACGCTTGTTTGGTTTCTCATCCATGTTTTGTGTGTTCGCATGTGAATAAGGAAGCTCTGGTGATCTGCGAATATCAGTAAGACTGGGTAGTTGCAAATTGGGTGTGAAGCACTGCTTGGAGTAATCTGTCGGGACTTTTGAAGTGGTAGTGATTTCCCAGTGTCTTCACGCTTGACGGGCGCAAAACGGGCGCAAAACCATACAAGCGTTTGGTAAATTTGTATTGTACATTGTCTGATGAAGATATTGCTGTTGGATATAATATCGAAATATCACTCGTTTACCATATATGTCTGTGCGTCTTGGCTTCTATACTACTTACTCCCATTTGAACAATATCGTGACCTGATATAACAATGGTTAAACAATGTTGAACATGTTACCCCCGTTTTTTGTATAATACCCGCAAAACGGGGACAATGTTCAACAATAGTTAGAGCATTGTTTATCATTGTTGGCTACGAAGGGTGGCATAACTCTGCATTGTTTTGTTGGCATTACGCCCCCATTTGTTGAACGTATCGTTCGAATTGACTCGTGCCTGTGTATTGTTAGACGAGGTTACCCGTCAGCAACAAATTGTATTGTAGGATCAACGGGCATTATAATGGATGATAACCGTAAACCTTGGAGCATTATAAAACAATCGCTAGCGTGTCCTCGTGACCTTGTTTTATAATGCCCTCGGTTTCCCCCTCATTATTATCCTTTAAATAAATACCAATGACCAAGAAACGGACATAATCTTTGTATTAGCTGTGTGGTGTGCATTGGTTCAAAAGAGTTGTCTCAGAAATAATGTAATCATATCAAAAACCAAAACTGGTAAAAGGAGCCGCCAAGTTCCGAATGGTTCGGCCCTTCAAAGGAGTGATATCAACACATCAAAACATTCACCAACTTAATCGCACCGAATAATAGTTCGAAGGTTAAATGAAAACTAGAACATTACTACAAGGTGCTTCACGCTATAAACCCGATTTGGGAGGTATACCCTGCACCCTAAGGGCCTAATTAGTATCGTTAGTCCGCCAACTTATAACATTCCGTTATGTTTTTTTAATTATTTTCCAAAATTGATTGCTCAACTGAGTTTCAATAGTCATTGCAGGTCGATAAGTTGGAAGTGTCAAAAGCATGTTGTTATTTGCATTGTCATCGACTAGATAAACTGTACATCTTTTGTTGTGTTTAACAGGCAAGATGACTTCTACGATGTATCTGAATCTATTATTCGAAAGCATTTTACAAAATATTCATCAGCAATGGATGCATATAGCCACGTTTCACTTTTGCTTACAAATGAAAATTTAGTACTTGAATATGCGCGACCTTCACTACCCAACATCATTCCAATTGGAGGCTTTCATTGTCAACTTGCACAACCGATTCCACAGGTAAGCTCAAACGATTCCAGTGAACCTTGGTTGTCAAGGGGTTACAGTCAAATTGGCATTATTGGAAATTGGGAAATAGCAAATATCAATATTATTAAAAGCATTACAAACCGTTGGTGCCAATATAGACTGTCAAAACCGGGGCACAATAGAAAAAGGGCAAAGAGCAACATTTTGCCCAGAAGGTCTGCAGAAAGACAACGAACTGTTTGTTTCATACCTACCTCCAGAGAACTAAAAAAATATATCTGGTTTAACAAAAACCGGTAAATGGCGATTACAGTGGTTTTGCAAAGTCATTTCAAGAAATAAAATCACACCTGAACCACCAGGAAGAACACAGTTCACAGTTCTACTTGAATTTTCGGAGAAAATACCGTTCTCCTTCTTCAGAAATACACTCACAACACGGAGTTGTGAGTGTATTTCTGAAGAAGGAGAACTGTGAACTGTGTTCTTCCTGGTGGTTCAGGTGTGATTTTATTTCTTGAAATATATCTGGTTCTACCACTCCTCCAAAACAAACAAACAAAAAACCACTTTTCCTCACACCTTTCTCACGGATTAGTAATGACCGGTCCATAATACAAGGCCTGCCTCCCCACGACAAGTTGTTGTACCAACTTTCTATAGTACAAGAAGTGCACTTAGCAAATATCACATCACAGAAACGATACCCGTGTGGAAACTACCATCCACACAGATGGCCACAGCCTGCAATTTTTTATGCCCCCACCTTTTCCAGAAATTGGTTGAATTAATAAGCCAGACCTTCAGGAGCCATACACATAATGTAACATTACAGGAAAAATAAACTGCAATGTTGCACATACGGGGCCAGCCGAGCATGTTTACATAAATGCAAAGATTTTCATTTTTAATCTTCCATGTGTGGGGAACCTTAATGTTTGATTTGCCTCTGAATTTCATAGTCTCCGTGCCCATGACACTGCTTAACTCAGGACGGCAAAAATCGAACAGCCTTCGTTTGACTGGTTTTCTTAAAGATTTATCTATCGAAACAGCGTCCAAACAAATGTGTTCACCATTGATGAAAGCTGATTTTAGGTTAGCGAAGTCGCAGCAAAACCCTTTAATAGTTAATCATTAATGGTAGGATGATTAATACCTAACTATGCGTATAATTTAGTTCTGAAGATCACAGTTACAAGGCCGAGTGAGAGAAGTTAACTCCGAAGTGAACGCTGCAAGAGAACACTGGGTGCTTTGTGTTTTTCATTTAGTTATGTGTGGCAGCGTGTGGTCTTACGATTCCTATGGCCGCTATAGTTGATATCAAGTCGTATTTATAGGTATGATTTGTACAGCCGCAGAACCACTTGATAACTGCGAGGTTTACCCTTTAGATGATTTCGTGGTAAATATATTCCCTGGATCAGATCCTTGTCATTCGGAAGTCTAAGAGACAGGCTTGTCTTGGGGTTGAAAACAATTAATTCCAGGGAAGTTGTTGACAAAATGTTGACTACATCGTCTAACTGGTAAATTTTATACACCAAAGCTTCCTTGTCATGAAATTTCAACCAAATCAGAACAAATTGCAAACAATATCGTGTCCCAAACAGATGAACACACGCACAGACAAACAACCACACAAAAATTCTAAATTCAGTTGAATATTCGTCCTCGCTTACCTTGCTCTCTCGGCTAGTCACTAATTGCTGTTACAGTAAGTAGCAAACAATTATTTTTTTTCAATCGCTAATTGCTGTCCAATGACTCACACTGCAACTCCATTAAAAAGTATTGCGTTTCGTTTCGGTCTTTACTACTACTTTGTCTGCCAGTGGAAGAGTTAAAACCCTCAATCGCTTTGTTTTTTTTGCGGCAGATTTTAGTGTCTTTGAGAGTAACGTCGTATTCCAATCCCGAACCACCTTTGCTAAAGTGAAGAAGGTTTGGCACTACAAATTTAATGACATTCACTTGCCTGGAAGCCAGAGCCATGTATTGGAAAAAAATCTAAACTTTAACCTGGTTATCAACAAGACATGAAATTAACTTGAGAAAAGGGAATCGCTTTGCTGGTCACAAGAACAGACCCAAATTTAACCTATAATTTCTGTTCCTAAGTTACTTTTTCCCTAGTCGCCAAACCAAGAGGAAAGGAATAGAGTGAGGTTGTATTATATGAGGACACATTTTTTGATGTGAAACAATTTAGAAAAAAACAGGTTTTCATTTTTTTGTTAATAAATAAACGTTTGTTTCTTTACATCTTTTTCTGCCTGTCCCTATATGAAACCAGGTTATGAAACTTCAAATAAAACCAAAACCAGGGTAGGAAGGCATTACCACTGATTTTTTTTTAGGAGGGGGGGGGGGGCGGAGGGGCGAAGGAAGGAGGCAGAAGGAAAGATGAAGAAATAGAAGTAGAAATATGAAACGGTTTTCTGAATTGAGACTGATGACTATTTTCGTTTCTTTCGGGGGAACTCCTGTTAGACTTTCTGTGAAAAGTGATTCACTTTCAGCAGTAAACCAGGAGGGAGGATGGAAGCGGGTTAAATACTATTAAAATTTACACTCTTAAAAAAGTGGTGATTTGAAATGGTATCGAAGTTGCAGTAGAGGATGGCCATTCGTGTAACTATTTTAGAAAATCAAATGTGAATGTGTTCCTCTTGGGCTTGTCATAATGTTTCGACTTTACTAATATTCCTGTGTTATGGACTTAAGCAATTTTTGGGGACCCTGTATTTAATAAACTATTTAATCCTGTTAAAGAAATACTTAGTGGGTTTATGAATGTTTAGAGATTGTAGTCCAAACTTCAATTTCATTTTGGCAGTTTTAAAAAGCAAACAAGATGTTTCGCTTCCTTTCAGGAATTGTAACTCTAAAGAACTCTTGATTACAATGCTGAAAACGAATACTCTGGTGTTGTAGCGCTAAAAAGGGCAATTTCCTTCTGTAGTCAAGTAAAGAAGTGTATTATTTCATTGGAATTTATCGCCATTGTAACGAAACAAGAACTGCCAAATGGCGGATAATTGAAAGGTGCACTTCTTCCAGCTACGGAAAGTCAATTCGGATTATGAGTCATGCTTTCTCCACTCTTACGCCACTAGGGGTTTCCCTATAAAAATATTATATTCTGTGTTGCAAAACAGACCAATTCTGTATCACAGATTGCCTTCTTTTTTTTTTACCAGTTGTACACCATTAAGAAATTTGTATTGTGTTTTTCACCCTTATGATATACAGAATGCTGAAGAATTTGTAAAAAAATATCGTGGAGGCATTGTATTCATAACACTTCCAGAATTGTTGCACTCTCATCAGGATGTTGTTGAAGTATTTTCAAAGATTTCCACACATGCAGTCCTTTGGGAAACATTCGAAGGATCACCATCTGAGGGAGGAAATATTTTCAACGTTGAAAATGTAATTAGGCAAGACGTACTGGGTAAGTCTTGGTGTTTTCCATATGTATGTGTAGCGTGCGTTTTGTATATAATAAAAATGGATTCTATCAAGACGATAAGCGACAAACTTGGTCTTGTGATATTGTGCGAGTCTCTTCTTGTTTTACTTCTTGGAAATTTTATCAATAGTAAAGCAAGAGAAAGTTTGAGCTGTCGCTAGTACACCTGCTTGCTAAATACTTTTTTTCCCCCGTCAGTTTATTCTTGATACGTTAGATAAAACAGGACTATGAGGCATATACATGTGTCACATTAGTCAATCCGTGCATGCAGTCTTTGTAGAAGGCCGACATTAAAAAAATGTCTCATGTCCTATTTCTACCACCATTTAGAGAAAATCCAACTTTACTGTTCTTAGACCTGTTGTACGTGTTTAATAACCAACGTTGTGAAGTAGATAATTTGAGCTTCCCAAATTATGTTACTGTTTGTTTTCAAATAAAATCAACACCAGCTCAATTATTTTTATTAGAGAGGAATTTGAGTTCATCTCAGCCAGCTTTAGTTAGAGTCTGCCAGCAAAAATTTTATTGGCTGTATTGTATTAGTGTGCAGCGGTTAGTGTGACATGTATGATGAATCGTGTTGTGCACCATGATTCTAGGACAATTATGCTCCCCCTCACCCCCATCGCCGGACAATCCCCGCATGGACATTTCCTCCCCTAGACAATTTCTCTCCGGTCATCCCCCTGGAATATTTCCCCCCGTGGTCCCTTTTCTTCAAAGGGAAACTATTGTGTGGGTGCTCAGGTAGCAACGAGCACTAGGCGTCAGATTCGATAGGCGTCTTGGTCCCGGCTATACATCTCTGGCTTCTTACATACCCGGGTTCAATCCTGGTGATGGGAAGTGTATATGTACGGGTTTTACTTCGGTTGTTTCCCGCCATTGCACGAGGATTTCCTCTGGGTACTCTGGTTTCCTCCCTCCTGCAAACTACAATTGTTATGATGGTGGTTCCTTCCACTAAACTTCTGCCACTTGAGCCTTCAAAATAGTTGTATAGCTTACTGGCTGACACCTACTATATTCTTATTACATTATTACCTAATTATTTATTTTTTAAATTAAATACGAACCAGTTTTCGATGTGGCGTCCTCTTAGCATGGATGCCACGTCACTGTCCAATCGTCTCCTTACTCTGGTTCCCAAACAGTCACAGATCTCCTTTTATTATAACACTGGACTTAGATATTAAATATTTTCGTCCATTTCGTCCATTCGAAGAACGGGAGCGGGGAAGGGGCCAGGCGGCTAGAAATCTAGCTACGTGGCGAATATTTTGAAATAAACAAAATTCGTTAATGTGCGTAAACACTCAAATTGCAGGAACAATTTTGGTTAATTATTATTACACTTTGCTTTTCATTGTCACGTTTTCCGCTTTCGTGGACACTAATGGTTTTAAAGTGTGCACGGCCTATCTTGAGTTCGCCGCAGAACGAACACAGATGATCAATTGTACGTTTTTGGCAGCAGAGTGCCTTGTTGATATCCAAGATGGTTACAAAAACAATGGCAGCCGTCGATTAAAGTAGTCCCGTCCAGGAAGACGTAGCCGCTCGTAAAATACTTCCAGCACTCAAGATACGCCACGCACACAATAGTAACATTGATTGTAGAGCCACACAAAATTCACAATGCTGTCAAGCTTCAGTGTTTCTTTATAAACAACCTCTTAGCCACATTAGGGTAAATCTTTTAGTTTTTACATCTGTGAAAGCACCTTGGCCATTGGGATAGCTAACAAGTGCCTAGATTAGAAATAATAATATTAAAAAAGACATGGATTTCTTCTCCCATTAAATTGTTGGAATTGCTGAAATGCATACAGAAAATGTTGGGAAGCAATTTTTTTTTCAAGTGGTAAGGGGAAATTGTTTAGGGGTAAATCGCCCGGGAGTACTGGTTTGGGTGTCCAGGGGTAATTTGTCCTGATACCTGATCCCACATATGGGGATCCTCTGTAACATTACTATGAAATATTTGTGTTTTAGGTCACCAACGGATGCGTCTCTTCGTCAGTTCTTGTGACAACACAGATGTCATGTCAGCCATTTTTCACGGTGTTCCAATACTTTGCATTCCAATGACGTCTCATCAATACGTTACATCTTTGCGTGTCAGCGAACGTCACCTGGGACTCACAATCAACAAATTCAACCTGACTAAACTGTCTCTTCTTGACGGTTTGCAAAGACTGCTAAATAATAAAAGGTATGGCAAATTTTAGGCCTTTATTAAAGGAGAAATTCATGCACATGTAGGTTCGTGGTTTGCATATGTAAGTTCATGGACGGGTACAAGTGCAGACTCTATTATTTCTTGCTCTTTGCTGGCCTGTACGTGAATATTTAGTCGTCCAACATGACAAACAAAAATTGTCGAGTCAGAAAAGAAAAAAAGTTCAGTCTGAACCACACTAACTTGCAGTGGAGATCCCTATACCTGCTTTTATTTTATTGCAATCCCAGTTGATGACGATGAAAACAAATTTTTGTTGGGGGGGGGGGAGGCATACGGAAGAGACATTTGCAAAGGCATTTAAAAGCTTGCTAAAACCAACGTAGCAAATCAAAAGAAAATTGCTTTACACCAATGACTGATGAAGAAAAATTCTCTTGTTGCATTCAAGTACTCGTGTGCTAATTGGAGCAGCTTGCGTAAAAATGCTTAAAAGGGCCACAAGGCCTAAATAAGAGATTTCAAAGAAAAAAGGTACCCAGAACAAATGTTTACTAAAACTTACTATGCACTTTTACTAAAAGAAACTAAAAAATATTGGTTGATGGAACACCTTTCACTAGCATACTGAGATAAAACTCGCCACTGTCATGAGCTTATAAATCCACACACAATTACACATCCTAGTAACTCTCACTTTGTATTCATTCCACCATTTGTCACATAGGCCACCTGGTAGACTTTCATTTCCTGGCAGTCCTTGGACTAAAAGTAGCACAAGTAATATTGTTCACACATATTTATTAACTAAAAACCTAGAGCATAAATTTTATTTTTTGTTCTGTATCTGACATGGCTGTACAGACTGCTTTTCTAAAAATGATTGAAATTGATTCAGTAGTTCCAGGGTTACTGACTCTGTGTGACCAGTTTTATTGTTGTACTTTGATTTAAATACACTAGTCAACAATTGTGATTAGTCAACAATACTCAATGCAAATCACCCAACGCCTGGCACAAGCAATAAAAAACATGAAAATTAAACAGAAGCCAGATATTGATCTTCAGAAGCTATAGGATTTTTCTTAGGATTTATTTCTTTGGGAGCGGTAACCACAATGGTCTTCGGAACCACAAAACAAAATGAAATAACAACAAGCAACTAACAACTAAGATTGCATTTCAACTAACTAGTTAGCAAAGTCCACCACAGCACGCAGCACACGAGAATTCCACCTATTGTAGTGAGGCCACGTTCCAAACAGATCTAGAAGTGATGATGCACCACACACCACATACATACATCAAACGATCACGGTAAACCTGAAGCAAGTGATATTCTAAAATAACTAGAAGCTGGCCTGTGTCTGAAGGCCAATGAATTTAGATATATCTACGACGTTCTGTTCCCCCACTTATGTCTTCGTCCATCCAAGTTTCTCCCTCCCCCCTTCCCCGAAAGCCTCCCCAAAGGTAATGTACACACCATGATTGAAAATCTTGCGAACATGCCGTGGTACCATCTAGCAGCAGTGATGTTATTAACCCTAAGAGCTTGCTCCCAGGTGCACGAAGACGTACCAAATTTTCACTCAATAATTATGTTGGGTCGTGGCTTGTTTGTTTCGTTGAAAGAAATGACGTTGTGCATTCCTTCGCTTCATGCAAGCAAGTGCTAGATAGTACTAGATGTTTCCAGATTCTGCAGACTTTCAATCGGTGCTAGTGCCACTTTAAGAAACAATCTTATTCCGATGAATTTTAGGTTATCATTTGGTATGATGATTTATACAATAAAAGCTGCAAAACGGAATAGATGAGGAGGAGTTGAAAGAGAAGGAAATTAAGGGCAGGGTATTGTTGTCGATGCCATGTAACTATTTTTTTTTTACAAGGTAGCAATAAATACGGTCGAAAACATTACGTAATAAAAGTAGTAAAACGGAACTAGAAAAGCTGGAGTTAGGACAGGAGTAAGTGTCGTGAAGGGTATTATGGTCAATGCCCTGTAGCAATTTCTTTTTGCAAGGTAGCAATGAATAAGGCCGAGAACATTCATTCTTGGCATGGTAGAGAAGAAAAAGGGCGAACGTTCAGGAGGATGGAGGGTCTGCTATGATGTTTGCTGTTGTGACGCCTAAGCATTAAGCTCTAATGTCATTGGCTCTTGTGTCTTTTAACTTTTGTCTCTTTAGATCATGTCGTTTAGCTCTTGTGCTGTTTATAGCTCTTCGTTTAGCTGTTACGTCGTGTTTTCTTGCTGCTTTGTCATTTAGCTCTTTTGACAGTTGGACCTTTTGATGCTTGGCTCTTATGACTACACCGCGTACAAGCCCATATCAAAGGACTTCTGATTTTCAACTCTTTGAGCATTTTTGCGAGCAGAGAATGTTTATACTTAGAAATTGTTGTCTGAGTTTGTGTCTCGGATTGGAATGATGTGTTACGAAAGTCATAAAGCATAAACAACCAACGAATGAGAATAAGCTCAGTGGGCTCGTGAACCTGCCCGGGATGTTGAAATCCTAAAGATTTACTTCTTTTGTTAACTAAATGGCGGCAGCCTTAAGTCTGCCGAAGCAATTTAATGCTTATTTGGCTGAACCGGCTCAATTTTGAACATTACCAGGCTTTTTGGAGAAGAAGAGATACCTGGTAAGGGAGGTGCCATTCGATCCGGGAAACCTCCGATCATCGTACGGGCCGAAAGATTGTCCAGAATTTGCCAGAATAGTTCCCATAGCCGCTGAAATAGCATGGTAGCCTCCCACGCTACCCTGGCCGGCAGTCCTGGCGGGGACTTCGCCAAGGTTCCCTTTCCAGGTGTTCGATCAAATCCGCAAACCTCCAGCAACCAGGCTGAGCTCTCTCACCGCTCAACCACAATGACCGACATGACTAATTGGAGCTTTTTTGGTGAAATGTAATAAGATATGTAATAAACACGAATCTAATAAAAAGCCGGAGACAGAGACAAGTAAATAAACCAGTTTAACTGATATTTACGTTGATGTCGATGTTGTTTCATGTTGATTGGGGGGGACTGAGAAGGAGAAACACATAATCAGAGGAACAGAACGTCATAGATATATATAAATTCACCTGTCTTTAGATGAAGCGGCTTTTCACCCAGCTTTAAACTGACCGGCTTCTAAACACAAATCATGTAAAAACTGTTTCGGAGGATCAGTAAGTTTTCGGTTTAATTTAGCCTTCTGTCTGTGCGTCCGACTTTTTACTGCGTACTTTTTTAAGGAAAGTAGATCGTGACCCCTCCTCATTTTTTTAAGTGTACGCCTCTGTATACAACTAATAAAGAAATAATGTTTATTTCATTCAACAGGTACATGGCACATGCCCGCCACGCATCTTTGCTCTTCAGGGATCAGCCTGAAGTTCCAAGTGATCGTCTTATTTATTGGGTCGAGTTTGTTATTCGCAATAAAGGAGCTCCACCATTTATGTCATCGCACCAATCTCGACATTTATCTGTGTTCCAGTACTATTTAGTAGATGTGACAGTCATAGCTACAGTTCTTATCCAATTGGTGTTGCTTGTATTCCTGTCTTTGGTCTATCTTTTGTACAAGATCTCTTGGCGACCGACTTCAAAAAGAAAAGGAAAGATGGAGTAATCTAGAGATTGTTTTTTTTTTCTGGATTAAGTCGAATTTTCCTCACTGATTTTTGGTAAGTAAAAATTTTGCTGACGTCTTTGAAGCGTAAATACGATTACACAAAAACCCATAAGTTTAAAGGGACCCACCAAGTTGTTGCCATGTAAAGTAGTGATATCAGACCAAAAATGGGTGCCACCAAGTTTATGGTCCAAACCGTGATCGTTCAAGGTTAACTGACAATCACTGCTGTGTCAGTTAAGATTGAGTGATCAGGGTTTGGACGAAAAATTTGGTGGCAACCATTTTGGCGGTGATACTACTTTATAGGGCGAAATTTTGGTGAGTCCCTTTATCCTTATGTGGTTTTTGTATGATATCACTGCTTGTGGTGTTTTAGAGCTTAAGAGTTTAGCTTTGGTGAAAATTTTGGATGTGAGCTCCTTTTGAAAATGTCAGTCTTTTCTAAAACAGTCTAAAGAAATCTTTACTTTGGTCCAGTTTGTATTTTTATGCCTGTTTTATGATCATGGTATGTTATAATTCAAATGCACATGACAAAAAAAATCATCTTGAAACAAACCGTTTTTCCGTAATGATCGCCGAGGTGGCATTTCATTTGCATGGCTTGTTCTCAGTATGCTTGTTCTCACCACACATTATATGATTTAATTGTGCCCTAGAGAACACTTTTGTTTCCTGAATGCACCCAAACCACCAATTAACCACGCATGATATGGATGAACCGCACATAACAGAAGACTGTACAAACACGCGAGGCATTTTCTGCAAGTCATTAGAATCTAAGATATGCAACTAAAATTGTGTACTGGTTGGTCTTCACTTGATCGGTCTTCTTTGACCAAAGTACTTTAGAGACAAACTATGTTGCCCTGATGGTTGCTGATTAATTAATTATATTTCCAATAAAGTGCCACTTGTATTACACTTGATTGTAATGAATGCACGCCTTGCAACACTGGTTAGGTGCGTCATCTCATGTGTATGTCCACGTTCGACCAAATTAAGTTTCTGCAAATTGTTGTGCACACTGGCTGACAAATGCTGATTTCTGTTCGCTTCGCTTACTCAATCAATCAGCACATCCTGTGACTCAAATCTTCCTCCTCCCCGACTGTCAATGATCCCCACTTTGTAATGATCGCTTCTATTATGTTCTTCCGTGTTCATACTCATGTTGGTAAAAATATCAGCGCATCATGTGACTCAAATCACCCCCTTCCCCCACAACTAACGGTCCTTCCCTGTCTAATGATCACTTCAATTCTACCAGCCATGTTCATGTTCATGCTGGCAGAAATAAATAAGGCTCAAGGCAGTCTCCAAGCTGCCTCTTCGAGAAGCATGCTGTCCTGAAAGCTTTCTCCCAATGCTTTCCATCCTACCAGATGCGTGGTGTGTGGTGTTTTTATATAGATGTCTACAAAACAACAGCATCAAGATGAGCACAAGACCGTGAGAGGTGATCCTGTAATCAGATGTAGTATGAACAACAGGACCACACGGATTCTACCACCTGACCCACTTAATGCTGTGCAGCATCTGAAATGAGCTAACATAAGCACGTTTATTTGGCGTAAATGAACCAGCAAATGATCGACATGTCAGACTCGTATGATAATGGATGGAGACAAGACGCGTTTGCAGCCACTGTCGTATGATGGGCCACAGTTGCCTGAAGAGTTTTCACAAATGAGAAATAAAGTTGGAAAGCGAGAGGTGCCGGCCATTTGCAACATTCTGGATGGCAATGAAACTGCAGCGAGCAGTAGTGAAGATGAATGGAGTAGTGATTATAGCGTCGATTCTGGAAGTGATAGCAATTTAGCAGACGCTTGGCCACCATTCTGACTTAATAAAAGATGTTTGTTATCGATTACTAATTTACTGTCATTCAAGTAGTGCCAGCATACGCCATTATAAAAGCCATAATTACATCTATAAGCAATACCACTGTCCATACTTCACAACTGTTTATTTTGTGATAAATGTTAGAAACGTATACTCTGCAATTTTGCATTCATTTGGTGATTATAAACTTTTAAACCAGATTAATACCCTTATAAAGCCTAAGGGTAAAGCCTTCTCGATGCCATTTTTATTTCTAGAGACGAAGCACATCTACATTAACTAATTTTGCCATTTCGGTAACTATGACGTCACTTAAATAATGAATTGGTGTTGATTTGGTAGCTCCATGGCCATGGAAAGCCGAGTTATACCAAATTACAAGTTAGCGGAAGTCATTTTGGACACCATTTTTGTTTCTAGAGCGGATGATCACCTATATTAACAAATTTAGCTATTTTGGTGACTACGGAGGTTCAACTAAATAACAAATTCGCGTTGATTTGGTGGCTCTATGTGCATTGAAAGCCGTGTTATACCTAACTACGAGATAGCAGAAGCCACTTTGGGCACCACTTTTGTTTCTAGAGCTTAAGTTAAGTTCACCTATATTAACAAATTTTTCATTTTTGGGACTATGGGGGTCAACTAAATAACAAATTTGCATTGATTTGGTGGCTCTATGTTCATTGAAAGCCGAGGTATTCCTAATTACGAGATAGCGGAAGCCATTTTGGACACCGTTTTTGTTTCTAGAGCGGATGTTTACCTATTTGTTTGATATGTGCGAAACAGCTAAAGGATCGTTTACATTGAAGTGTACAACTCATGATTTATGAAAATACTCGAACACAACTAATTGACGTTGCTGCAAATTTTCGATAGTCAATTAAACACCCGTTGTTCAAACGCCGACTATCTTCATCTGGCTTCCTGCGTTCTGGACACTACTGCATCGGATCGGTCGTTGTTTGTTTTTGAAATTGCGTGCGTGACCACTGATCTTTATTAGCTAGCGCTGTTGTCACCTGAATGGATTTGTGCCATTGGAGGGCGAGTTTTTCTTGGAGTTTTGGGTGTACGAGATGGTGGATGAAAGATTGCGAAAAGCAAAGCTGGAGCTCAACCTAGCAGAAAACATATGGCTTCAGACTGCCCCACAACACCCTGGGGCGTCTACAAAGTACCATGTAAACAATGCAACATGCTCTACATTGGTGAGACAAGGAGAGGCATTAATTTACACCTACTTGATCACATCACGGCGTCAAGAACTCGAGACCACACAAACGGAGTAGGTAACCATTGTGACATCACAGCACACAAAATCGACTGGAGAGGCACACAAACATTGATCAAATTCAACTCAAAATTTGACCAGCATTTAAGAGCTATTGAATCACTGGCAATCAAGCACCATGAAAACAAGGGGGTTAAACTTATGAATTTACAACCACCTTCACACCCTTTCATCCACCATCTCGTACACCCAAAACTCCAAGAAAAACTCGCCCTCCAATGGCACAAATCCATCCAGGTGACAACAGCGCTAGCTAATAAAGATTATTGGTCACGCGCGCGATTTTCAAAAACAAACAACGACCGATCCGATGCAGTAGAGTGTCCAGAACGCAGGAAGCCAGATGAAGATAGTGGGCGTTTGAACACATAACAACG
The DNA here is from genome assembly GCA_023313725.1 of Lithobius niger. Taxonomy (NCBI): domain Eukaryota; kingdom Metazoa; phylum Arthropoda; class Chilopoda; order Lithobiomorpha; family Lithobiidae; genus Lithobius; species Lithobius niger. The sequence goes on along the minus strand of JAHWFP010190201.1, from coordinate 34,993 downwards.
GGTGTTTAATTGACTATCGAAAATTTGCAGCAACGTCAATTAGTTGTGAGTCATTATTGAAGTTCGAGTATTTTCATACATCATGATGTTTACCTATATTAACAAATTTGTCCATTTTGGTGACTATAAGAGTTCAACTAAATAACAAATTTGCGTTGCTTTGGTGGCTTTATGTACATTGAAAGCTGAGTTATACCTAATTACGAGTTAGCAGAAACCACTTTGGATACTATTTTTGTTTGTAGTTCCGATGCTTACCTATATTAGCAAATTTTTCCATTGTGGTAACTATGGGTGTTAATTAAATAACAAATTGGCGTTGGTTTGGTGGCTTTATGTGCATTGAGAGCCAAGTTACACCGTATTGCGTGTTAGCGGAAGCCATTTTAGACGCCATCTTAGATTTTTGGGGAACCAACTCTAATTATATGTAGACTTCAGCACTAGAAGGTATTATTGGTTGAAACTGTTATTGGTTTAGTGGTTATACATGCTACCAAAGTAAATTTATTGCTAAAAAAGGATCGCGAGACACCATTTTGAGCGCCATCTTGGATTTCTGTGTAAACGCTAATGTATATCGCCAAGGTACAGGAAGATTTTGATTCAGTAGGTCAGAATACATAAGAAAATCTATTTCTAACAAATTCCCCTATAGACCCAAAACCAGAGAAATCTACCTGTATATAACTCCTGGCGGCACACAACTATTGACGGTGACCATCTTATTGCGCAATGTATAGCCGATAACGGGAGTGTATAACTACTGTTATCGGTATATGCGTTATGTGGTTTTTGTGCTGTTTGATGCTTGGTGAGCAATATATAATATAAGGAAACCTTTAACTGCCTGTTCTTATGTGGCATTTTCCCGTTGTTAATGATATTAATTTATGATCATATTAATTTATCACTGTTAAATTTTTACATGAAAGCCATGGTCATGTAATGCCCACATGGGCGCCTTGGCATTGTAAATAAAGATAAGAAGTCTAAAGTACGATTAACAAGGTTGAAATGATTGAATAAAGTTGAAAGCAAGACTAACGACGAGGCAAAAAAGAATTGGTAATGATAAGGAAGTGCAGCTTGGCAGGTTTGCACAGCACAATCTGTCTGTTAAGATAAGTAATCTATCCTACTCAATTCACTGAATATGTGACAAAGTGTACGGCATTCGAGAGTGAACACGCAATTGATTCACATCATCGTCAGTTCGAAAAATGATTTTCAAACGAGAAACTAGTGGTAAGTCTGAATCACTTCGGTTGGTTAGTAGCACTTACTTATAATAGGTACAGAGTAACAGCAGTGGTGTAGTCGTGCAGGGTGCAGAGGAGCGGCGCTCCCTTACTTTTTTTAAGGCGGAGCGGTGCTCCAGCACTTATTCTCGAAGGGAACAGGCTCATGCGGTAATTTTTTTTTTTAATTTACTCATCTTCAGACTCGATGCAGTGTGTTTTGTTCGCAAGCTTCCATCACCAATTCTCGATTTCCTCTCTAGCATTTGCTCCACTATTTTGTTTGCTATTATGTCTACATATCTATTATTTTGTGCGTACTACATGGAAAAACACTGTTTTCAGCGTTAATATATAGGTTTGATAGAATGTGGCAAAACTGTTAAACAGGGAAACCAACATTCAGTAAAAACGCACAAAGCACCTATCAGCTTATTACTTTCTGACTTTAAGGCCTGCAGGACAACCGTGTGCGTGGGCTGTTAAAGGAACATACCGCCTGCCTTATAACCTTCCGCTTGCCTCACAACACCCACGCGACGATCAAATCCGCGTATTTACTACAGCTAAGGTCAACTGAGACGATAGCTTCGTTTCTCGCAACGAAAACGTAGCTACTGTCTCAATTGGCATTGCGCCTAATAGTCCAGCCAGCGCGTACCCATTGATTGTGTCGTCACAAACCGGAATGATTCTCGTATTTTAAAATCACAATTTTTTATTTTCTAGGCTAGTGTCTTATAATTTTGCTTCGGCGATCTATTGGAATAATTAATATTAATTTTTACCGCATTAGTCTATTAGATTTTAGATCTCATGGTAATTATTAAAAAATTAGTAGATGTACACACAGAGATGAAACGTCATGATTATTGTACGCACGCAATGCATGATTTAGTGACGGGTCGTTAGTAAATAAAGTTCCATTATATTCAACAGAAAATCTCCTAGACGCCACATTTTAAAAAGGATTTTTAGCAAGGGAAAGACTAACGGTAAGGAAATAGACCTTTGGGGCCGTACTTGATGTGGTGGATCGAGAAAAATGGCACTGGGAGGTATATCCCTTTAAGGAGCTTTAATTAAACCCCCCCCCCCCCCTCCTAATCATAGCCCCGCTGCTATTTTGTATACCACTACACTACTGAGCAAAAGCATCGAGAAGCCGAAACGCTTAGCACACGACCCATTAAAAACAAATCGGTAACGGACCGTGTTAGCTACAAGGGGGCCAACAAAAGGTGAAATCTTGTACATCCTGTTGCTACACTCGTCCCTTGACTCTGTTCTGTTTTATACTTACCTTGCCTTTTATGGACTGGTGTTAGTGGGTTCCCCCTTCCAGCTCCAAACCCTTAACGTGGTTAAACCTGTATTATTATTATTGTTATATCCTACAATTTCATTGCAATTTCTACGTAAATCCGTACAAACCTGTAAATCTCAGCAAATGTGCAAATTCGTTAAATCTCTGCAAATCTCCACTTACTGTAACCACTCTGGTGAGTTCATTTTTTTATTGTGCGGGGCCGAATTTTCGTAGGGTTATATTTCATACGGGGTCGAATTGTCGTGGGCCCATAGGTCCAGTCTTCTTTTTAACTTATACAGTATAACCCATATTAATGCAAAGAAAAAGATGAAATTCAACATTAGACGCAGACCCATCATGCGGTTAGTTATTGAAGACGGTCATAATGAAATGAAGCTACAATTGCAGTGAAATATGAAAAGCGATACAAGACTGGTGCTACACATATGAATACGTTAGCAAGGAAAAAAGAAAACATTATTTTTTAAATAATATTGGTTTATTGCTTAAACTATACTTAGCTTGAACACAAAACCATTTCATGGAACTTTCTAAAAAATTAGGCAAATTTTATTTTATGAAACAATTTCTGAATTCTGAAAATAAAAAAAAACACAGTACGATTTTTGGACAAGATCTTGCATTTTGTTTGGTACCGCGGATGGACAAAAACGAATATGCTACAAAGAGTTCAAATTAAACTAGTAAAAATT
>JAHWFP010190201.1:17189-30057 GCA_023313725.1 Lithobius niger | reverse complement strand
ACCCAGGCCTGGTCACTCAAGGGGCCCGCATGGCCTAAAAAAAATTTTTTCGCAAGTGTTAGTTTGGTGGAGTGTGTTTGTGGAGTATAAAAAAAAATCTTATTGCTGAAGTTTGTTAAGTAAAAAAAAAAAAAAAATTCCAATTTTCAACACGGTCCTGTTTTTTTTCCACAGAAGTCAAGCTTTTTCAAGATGAAAAAGATGAAAAAGATAAGAAACCAAAGCCTCAGTTTGTGTGCTTTAGTTGCGGCAAGAGCCCCTGCGCATGTGTGGAAGATGTGCCAGATTAAGTTAAATTAAAACATCATTACTGTGTTTGACAATTTGCGTTGCATTGTAAAAAACTCCCGAAGGCTCGTTGAAATCCTCTCTCTGTTCGTTTCATGGTATAATGAAGTATGATGTGGTGTAAGAAATGTAATTAAATTGAACAGTTTTGGACATTTTTTGTGTGTGTGGTGTGTGTTTTTTTTTTTTGGGGGGGGGGGTTGTGTTTAAATTTCATAGGTAAAACGTTAAGGTAGTTACAGTGTATTTCTGAGCAACTGAAAATTGTAGGTATCCAAGAACAAATTTCAGTGAGCTGTAATGTGGAATGAAGTCATGTTGATTGTGCTTGCAGACAGATTGTTGCACCCATAATACACACTGTGACTCCGCCTTCATTCAGGAACGAGCGGGGGGGGGGGGGGCCGTAAAAGTCATTGGAAAGATCTGTTATTCGTTATTTTCTACAAAACCATTGTTTTTCCGTCGAGCCATGCTTTAAGCAATGCAAGAAAAACATTTTGTTTAGCAAAGGTAAATTGGTTGCAACAATCTGTTACTGATACCAAAGTTCAAGAACTATAAAAACGGCTACGGTGCGTTTGCCATAATCCCGTTTGCCATAATCCTATTTGACGACCGATTTTATGGCATTTTCCCGTTTGCTCGAAATTATACTCTTCCCCACTTCTGCTGGATTTCCCGTTTGCCATAATCCCGTTTCCTATACCGACGGATTTGACGACGTCGTCCTAAAACCCAATTTCAAGAAAGAATATTCGTAGCCGTCCAAAACTCCGCATGGATTGATCACTCCTGGTGCCGAGTTTCTGTGCCATCTGTTGACAAAAGTTGTTACTGTTTGAAATTCCAATTAAAATGCGGATCTATGTTATTTGGACATATTAAAACTTAACTTTCCAAAAAAGAAGTTTCGATGTTAATTTGAAATATTTTCTAACCTTAGAAAAACCTTTTTTTTTCTAAGAGGTTTAAAAACAATAAAAATAGTGTAGTCATGATACCACCATAAAACTTCTACTTATACATGTAGCAACATTATGCACTGATGAAAGTGGACAATTTTCTGAATTTTCAAGCATTTCGAATTTTCAAGCATTTCAAGCATTTCCATAGAACCAACATTTTCGGATCCCAATATTGGATTTTGGATTCAGAAAAGTGGTAGGCTACCTATGTTGTGAAAGTTTAATTTTACCATTTCTTTTTTTTTTGGGGGGGGGACAACATTTTCCTTTATGGGCAAGCCCATACTCTCAATCTGCCTCCTCCACCAGCCCCCCAAAAAAATAGATTACTGTGATTAAACTTTGGTATTTTTTGCCCACATGAAGTAAGTACGTTTGCTCATTAATTATCCATAATTTTTTTTTAATGACAAACGGTGACGAGTTTTGTCAACAGATGGCGCAGAACTAGGCACCAGGCGTGGATAATCCATACGTAGTTTTGAATGTTAAGTACATTCTTTCAGTGTTCCATTTGAAATGAGACTTGACATACGATTTATGGCAAACGGACATGTATGACAAACAGGATTATGGCTACTGGGCTAATACATTCAGGTCTTCCGGGATTATGGCAAACGCGATTATGGCTAACGGGCGGAAGCCATAAGAACAAGGGTAGGGTATCCTGCGTCACTCGTCAACAACATTGGGGACGTATGATGTGCGTGTTTGTTTGTTTGTTTTGTACCTCTACTCCTCTGGAACCAAAGCACCTACAAACATGGGAGTAGGACCAAACGAAAGATAATTAAATTGCTCTTCGGATAGGCCTATTTTCATCGCTGTAACTTGATATTATGACCCTTAAAAACGCGAAACAAAACCTGAAAAAATAACGTCAAAGTTTTTTTTAAACCCTCATGATGTTTGTTTATGACGTCATAGTTTGTTCATGCAAACCTCCTCCAGCGAAGCGAAATTATCTGGAGAAGGGTGCACGCAGAAAATAACCTAAAACTGAGGACGACGTATTTTGCAACATACCCATCTAGCCAAAAAATGATGTAATTTTTCCGCCTGATTTGCCGACTGAACAAAAATTATGTAATTTTGCCGAATGTTTTGCCAACTGGCCAAACATTGGGGGGGGGGGGGGAATGACACCACCCTGCAACCCACCGTAAAAACGTCCCATTATAAACCAACTCTCAAAATATTTTCAGCGAGCTGATTATGCTCACCAGTCTCAACGTAGAACTCCCGTTTCGCCAAATCCTGTTTCGCCAAATTAACAGCTTAACCCTCAGGGGCCAATCCCGTTTCGCCAAAACGAATTTGACAAAATTTTACGTGCACGAAATGTAAGTAGGTTGTTATATTTAATGGGGCTTTAAAAGGCTAAATTTTAACAGAGACAAGCGGTGGTAGAATAAGACCAATTGATTTATTAGCGTTTTGAAAACTGGCAATACAAACGGAAAAACGTATGCTTTAAAATGCTTGGTGGTCACTACGTCAATTCCAAGGTTCTCTTTTAAGAAAAGTTAGTTGTACACGTGATGGTTACCCTTTCCCGAACAGGAACTCCCCTTTCGCAGAATCAAAATATTCTTTAAAAACTTAACATTGCAGAATTTAAAGAGGCATGCCTAATTGGAAGTACTATGTGATTAGTTTCGGTTTCTGGTGTTACGTGTTTAACCGCAGCGAGCATGGCAGCGCGAGCGAGGCACGTAATCTGAGACAAATTATTCTACAAAACGAAATTCTGCAAAACGGGTGTTTGTCTATAAATGTCTGACCATTATCATGTTTTAAATGTTCGTGTTTAAATGTTTTAAATGTTTCGTGTGCCTAAAATTTCGTGAACGGTATTTGGCGAAACAGGATTTGACGAAACTGGATTGGCCCCTGAAGCAAAAGTTGTTAAACTGCTTTCCTTTTAGCGAAACGTGATTTGGCGAAATGGGACGTTACCGTCTCTTTGTCAATGGTAAACTTATTTTTTGAGTTGTCTGGGGGCTTGTGGCTTGCTACATAGCACGGCCTGTATTGTGGATGCGCTTATTATGGTATTTGTACCGTCTAGATTATACGTATATGTGTTCATCACTTAGTTTTATAATTGTATTGTTCTTGAAAAAAGAAGTGGACGCTACGTTTTCTAGCAACAGCGTCATCAACTTTTCGTGTTTTTTCAACTATCAACTCTGGTGTAACAAGAATATCAGTAAATAGGTTTTGGTGAGATTGTGACAAATGTGTTGCTAATTTACGGCAGGAAATGGCGTGTGCAGGGGGGGGGGGCCCGGGGGGCTGAAGACAACTCCACTGAAAAAAATTAGTAGTCAAAAAACAAACGTATCAATAGCTCAATATTTTAAAACATGCCCCAATATTGAATTCATTCTTGTGCATGCTGAAGGGGCATAAAAAGAGGACTGCAGGCGGCGTAAAAATGTGCAATCCCCCCCCCCCCCCTGCACACGCCATTTCCAGGGATGGTGATCAGCTCGTGGCTGTTATAAGCAGGCGGAATGTTATTAGGCAGGCTGGATGTACCTTTAACGTACGTTTTTGCATATGGAAAAAACGGACTGTTTTAAATAAAAAACATTTACCACAAATGTGGTGGGTTTCCGGAAGGGTGATGAGCCTCTAACACCAGTCCCAGTTAATATGAGTGTATTCCCGAAGGGTCATGGAAGAGACGACAGTGGCCGCCTCAAGAATTTTTGCAGATTCGCGGATCTTAAAGGGCAATTACATCCATTTTGACATGCAGGTTTTACTTTTGGACTACTTACACAATAATTTAACACAAGAATTGCGGTAAGAATACGTTACGTACATCCGATACAACAATATAATTACTGCATCACCAAAACACGACACGGGGGCCGCCATTGTTTTGCTGGAACGCGCAGAAATTAATGCCGACAGATGGTAGCCATCGATTTCAACTCGCAGCCGATTGAGATAGCTCTGTAGGCTGTGAGAGATCAAGCGACCGACGGCCTTAGCTGGCCGACAGTTGTAGTGGCCAGCTAAGGCCGTCGGACGCTTGAGCTGTCACAACCGGCTGCGAGTGGAAATCGATGGCTACCATCTCTGTTGGCATTAATTTCTGCACATTCCAGCAAAACAATGGCGATCTCCGTGTCGTGTTTTGGTGATGCAGTAATGATATTGTTGTATCGGACGTACGTAACGTATTCTTACCGCAATTCTTGTGTTTAGTTACTGTGTAAGTGGTCCAAAAGTAAAACAATCATGTCAAAATGGATGTAATTGCCCTTTAATGGGCGATAGAACGCATGTACCCAGGGGCGTCGGCACGTGGGGTTATGGAGGGGGGGACCCCCCCTGCAATGTTGGCAAGTTGCACGAAAAGTCGGCAATTTTGAGCCTCGTCGGCAAAAATGTGTTGCTGAAAACCTTTTTTTCCCCCAAAACTACGTTACGGTATAACACGTGCTTGCTTTCAATGCAATAGTCGCACATGAGGAAAAAGACGGTATATTAAATTTCTTCTGGCAGCATTATCTGTGACATTTAATGGGTTTCTAATCCACCTACGAGGAAATTATTGTACCCACTTCCCCTCCCTCCACACCCTCAAACGGATTCGGCACTTCCCCTATTCCAGCGACTACATCCCAACTAAGGGTCATTCATTCAGTGTGTTCAGTCAGTGTGTTTAAAATGCAGAGAGAAACGTTTGATGACGATTACCGAAAAATACAGGAAAGGAGACTCAACAGCGGCACCAAAGTAAGGCTGAAGCTTGCTGGAGCACCTGAAAACCCATTTACAGTGGCCAAAGCTAGGAAAAAGTACAAGAAAAATCGGCAGGTCTAGTTGAAGGTTTAAGCAGAGGGAGAAAATGAATTAAATTAATGATGTCGGCAATAATTAAATAAATAGACAGTAAGTCATCCTTATACCAGGGATCTGGTGATGGACTGGACTGCCAGTTCGAATCCGAGGCACGTCATTGGAATGAAACGTAAGTGCATAAAGACGGCTTACTGTACTACATTATTCTATGGTATAATTTTCGCTGATGGCTTATTTCCAATTGGCCAACAATAACTGCTGGAGTAGTACGTGCAATAATTTTTGTACTCGAATGCAACATAAACTATTTAATCGGCACAATGACCAAAAATTACCGGTCTTATTGAAATCACAACAACTTCTTTAATATTGTTTTCTTTCCCATAATTAACTTGACTATCATTTGCCTTGTAATCCCGTTTTGTCGAATAATATTTTCTTCCAAAATGACGAGCCTTTCTTATGCTGCCGCACTCGCTGCGGCTAAACATATAACATCAGATACCGCATCTAATCCAAAATGCCTCCCAATTAGGAATGCATTTTTAACTTCTTCAATACTAAATTTTTTAAGAATTGTTGATTCGGTGAAACGGGGTTCGGTGAATCGGGAATACACTGTGCATGAAGCTTAACCTTTTTATTTGTTGCGAGAAATATAATACAACCAGTTTGTATTCGATTTCTATGTTTAGGTTAGAGTTAGACATCGACTTTGTTTTTGTTGACACAAACAAGAAATTTGTACTTCTTGTCATCATAAAAATCAAAATAAAAAAGAAAAAAGAAAACTTGATACAATTTTTACATCACTCATTAATGTACCTCTGTTTATTGTTAAAGATTGTATCATTTCACTAGCAGTTTCTTTAAGTGGATGAACTAAATTTTGAACTTAAAGGTGCTTGCTTTTATTAAACTACATCTCTTCAGAACCACGATTTTTTTTTTTTTGGTTTTGGGGTGTTTTAGGTGTTGATTTTATAGTATTCTGCAGGGAGGGGGGGAATTGTAATATTTAGCTTCTAGTCAGGACACCCGATTGTTGGGACTAGAAGCTTGGGGGGGGGGGGTTGAGGCTTAATGGCCTTGGCAGCCTTTCTTGTTGGAATGAGAACACTACTCGGCAAAGGAGACACTGTGCGAACGGTCTGATTCTACCATTTTTCGTTTGAGGTGAAGTAGATCTGTTTCAGCCAGATCTGTCTATAAAAAGCAGCAACCATGAGCTAGAGGCGAAAAAATTCTTATGTCACAGCCTAGCCTAACCTAACCTAACCCAAACGTCTACGCCCTGGTTACAGGACCACCCACATGTCAAAAACTCACCCGCAGCACGCGGCATTCCACCTTTGGTGCATGCAATCATTTCGTTGCGTTGTTTTTTATTATTATTATTATTTGTTATATCCGGTTGTTGAAGTGAAACGAAACTGCAGTCAGCACCCTTCGTAGTGTTAAACCATTTATTGATATCTAATCTTCGCACTCAGAATAAAATTATGTTAGATCACAAGAAAAAAACGCAAGGAATACAAGAAAAAGGAAAGAAAAACAAAATATAAAGTGTAAAAGTTTGTATCATGATAAACGAAGTTTTTTGGCGCACGTTTTATAAAATACAGATTTTAAAAAACGTAAAAAAAAAAGCCTTCCACTCTTGGTTGGTTTCGTTGATAAAATTTTGTAAAATAAGGCAGACTGCTTATTTTTTTATTTGTCCCCAAAAAATATCGCGATAGTAAGGAACGTCACCAATAATGTGTGCAAGAGTAGTAGAAATAGATGAGCACTCGTAACCAGGGTTGAATGATATACGCATACGCATGTCTTATGGGTTGCTATGTTTTCCTATGACTGTTTAGTGTTAATGGTCGAGCATGTCAGCCACTTTATGAAATGAATTGAAAGGTTTACAATTGTGCTGGCAGATTGCATAAAATGACCAAAAATGGCTAAGGAAATTACGATAAATCAAATCAGTGTTAGCTCACTGGGGGAGCTAACAGTGCGCTCCCCTAGACCCCCTAGCTTCTAGGGAAAAGTCGGCACATCTGTCTGATTCCCCCCCTCCAATTTTTGGCCTTCGCTACGCCCCTGCATGTACCGTAGGCTGTTCCACAGTCTCCGCCTTCGCAGAGCATTCCAAAGTATGTTCGACAAGTGGATACATGGGATCAGGACTCGGTATGAACGATGGAACAAAGGAAGGATTGTGTTGGCGACTTCTTCTTCATGCCTCTCGCTGGCGTGGTCTAAAACGGGGATGTAAGACTGTTGTTATCAGTATAGATGTCTAAAATATGGTTAGTAAAGTTGATAATACGTAGATGAAAGCACGACTCATGACAGGACAAAAAAAGTATCAGTCGTGATAATGGAATGCAACTTCGCAATTTTGGACAGTACAATCTGTCTGTTACGATTAGACCTAGACCTATCTTACTTAAATCGCTTAATTTTTGGGAAATAACACCATTCGAGAGTGAACACGTAAACGATCAACAATATCGTCAGGCTGAAAAATGGTCTTTAAGGGCGAAATTATTGGTAAGTAGAAATTATTCGTCAGTCTAAATTACAAATACATTGTTCATTTTTGTCTATTACAATAGTACTTACATAGGTATAGCACAGTATCATCTGCTTTTCCATCGCCGGTATTTTCTCCTCACCCTCTCGTCTTTCTATTCATTCGTCTGTGGTTAAGGTTGAATTTTCGCAGCACAATGTTGCACAGGTGTTGCTCAACCTTAAAGAATCTACGTCTTGTGGCCCTGATGAACTTCCAGCTCTTTTTCTTAAAAACTGTGCCCCATCTTTGGCACTGCATTTTTTCCCCCTTATCTTTAGAACTTCTATTAACACTTGTACTTTTCCCAACTGCTAGAAAAAAAGCCAACATCACCCCTATTCTTAAAGGAGGCTCTCCTCAGTTAACAACTGCAGACCCATTAGTCTTCTCTCCATTGTGTCCAAAATTCTGGAGGGTTTTATTTATGACAACCTTATCAACCAGTGTACTGAACTTGATGTCAAACATAAATCACTACATGGTTTTTTGCCTAGACGTTCCTGTTTGACAAATTTACTCACCACCAGATGAATTCTATAATTGAGTTCAATATGAAGCCTGCAACTTGTCAACTTCCCCAAACCATCTAAGGAGTTTCTATTGTAGCGCACAAGTAGTTTTAATTCTCGTTGTGAATTTTGTAAACAGGAACAATAGTTTCTTTTTGAATTAAAAAAAAACATTGAGATTTTCTCAGTTTTTTGAATGGCAGAATTTGGAATCCCTTCAAAGCAACTTAATATTTTCCACTGGTGCCCACCGGGAGAAGGGAGGGGGGGGGGGGGGGAAAGACACCCAAGACACTATGAAGACACCTGAAGACATTTGCAAACTCGAAAAACGGACATTTTTGTTACCGTGAATGATGTTCCAGGTGTGCCCCCGCCCACAGATTTCTGCCGAGGGCCTCCTACCCTTTTCCCAATTCATAAAGATATTCACAACGATAGCATCAATTTATTTTCTATCACCCAACTCTTTTTTTGGCTTTCCTATTCCTGTTCCTGTTCAGAAAACTGGTTGGGGGTTGGGGGAGGGGGACTCCTCATAGCCATCGGGGAGGAAGGGAACCAATGGTTCTTTTCGTCCGTAGTCCACATTTTTTAAAGTTTAAATTATACCACTCGCCATGGCTGTTTGCTGTGACGTGCATATCACGTGACTGGGCTAGTCCAATCAGACGGCCAAACAGCCCTTGTTCTCATTCGTCATTGGCTAACTCATGGTGACGTCACGGCAAACAGCCATTGCGCATGGTTTAGTATTGTATTCCAAAAGTCATAAGTTCGTATTACGACAACGTATACGTAGTTTCATCGAATAAAAAAAAAAAAAGCATTCAAAAAAAGTTGTATAACTTATTTCTGCCATGTAATTGTGCTCATAAATAAATACATTTTAGTGCTTGTTGTGTCAAACTGAAGATTTATCGGATTATTAAAAATATTACTAGGGCCGTCGTCACTGCCACTTTCAACGTAATGGAGTGGGCTCCACTTTCTTGGCTGTTTGGCCAAAAAGGGCAGGCAGGCCTTTGAAAGGAGTGATATCATTCAACCAGGGAAAGGCTATCAAGGTAGCTAGATACTTAGCTGGAGAGTATCATGAAAAACGTTATTGATGCTTCTTTCTCTTTGTGAATGGTGGACACTCATCCTTTAACTTTTAATTTTTCTTTATCATGCACCTTTCCCTTACATTTTCCACAATTTGAATTTCCGCCGCATTGGAATTTAACCTCACGATGACAAAATATTAAGGCTGCGCTGATCAGCTTTTTTCTACCCGAGCCGATCATTAACGAAACTGGCCAATACCAAATTCCGACCCGATTACGATACCAAATCCCCAGTAAAATAAAATAAAAATTTCCTTGTAATTTCTAAACAATAAGAGACAGCTGTTTGGGGTTTGGACCATTAGAAAGCTGGTAAAAAAAAACTAAAAAAACCTTCAAAATAGTGTATTCAAACGGCAAAATCGGTCGCCGAAAAGTTAAAATATATTCAATTTGGTTTATTACCGATCTATCTGTATTTTATACACCGAGCCCGATTTCCACCGATATTGCAAATGTCAGTAAGGAAATACGTGAGTCATTCTGAATCAATCGGTAATCGGGATCGGCCCAGCCTTACAAATATGCTTTTAGTTGCTTACAGTAACAGACACTCTCCTGGTGAGGCCACCTTACCACCACCAACAACAACAACAACCACAACATCATCATCAACAACAACAATCTACAATCAACCAATCTTTTAACAAACGGATGCCTTTAACAATTAGAAACGGCCTCGCCGTCTCGTTGTTGTTTGGTTTTTGGCTCTGGGCTATCGGTCGATTTTGTTACCCTGATGGTTCGTCAACCCCATGTTCGATTCCGGGTTTTTTTTTCTTTGATAAACCTTCTCCAGACTCGCGTGCTACTGCATGCAAAGTTTGGTTTGGATGGTCCTTGTGGTTTTCGCGTGATGCGCGGTAGCGTGATGCGTGATGCGTGACCGCGTGATGCGCGGTTGGAGTGTCTTCATAGCGGAGCTTCGCTCGGCCTTCCGCTTTGCTCCGCTCCAATAAACTTTAAAAAAATCAAAGTATGCTTATGCTAGGATTTATGTGTGACATGTTTATTACATTTTAAGTATTCCTTTTGAGTTCAAGCTCCTTAGAACATAAAATGCATAAAAAGTATGAACCAGGTTCAAACTCACCTCATTATTGCTTGCGGTAGTAGAAATGGGGTCAAATATAACTTACTTGGGCCGCTTTTTGGCCTTTGCAGTGACGGGAACAGATGTGTCTTCCGTAACGTTTGACACGTTAAAATCTTTCCTGCATGTAAAACCAATCGATTTTATTTCACGGGATAATTTGTCGGGAAATCTGTTGGAAGTCACGTTCTTTATATGGTTTGCAGGAATATCTACTAATGCAGGTGCATTTACCGTGTGCGCAGGTTTGCTTGTCACTATGTTGCTGATCTACGTAACTGACTTGTTTGTCCGAATGGTTCATTCATTGGCCGTGCGTGCCGCCACAGGTCAGGCGTGGATGCGTGGTTACCGCGAAACGGCAGCGGGAAGTCCCTGTTAGCGTATTTTTATCAATTTATAAATTACCGTTATTTTCATTGTTATTCACTTACAACCTTTTTTTTTCTGCTACTGTCATGTAATGCCCAGGGCCGTAGGAAGGGTAAGGCGGCCTGGGGCGCCGCCGTCCACGGGGCGTCATGCGAATTGCTGCCAACCGTGTAACGGTGTAAGTGGGTGGTAAGCACAAATATATTTTTTTAACGGATGGCTTACCACACAAGAGCACAACGCCGTAAGAAGAGACTTATTGGGCTTGCTTTAGTGCTCCTTTCGTCATTTTCCGGATGTTTTGTTAACCGATTATTCGTTTTTTTCTTTAATGATCAGAACCGAAAACTGAAATTAAAGAAAAAAGGTTTATGTAGAGTTGTGCACTCAAGTAAAGCTAAATTTACACAAAAAAAAAACACGTTTTGATTCCGGTTGAATTAATTAGTTTGAAGTGTTTATTTTCAGTTTGTTATAGCAAAATAGAGCTAATAAATATATGAGATTCACATCTTTATTTTATACCGTTTTAGTATAAGCCTCAATGTTAAGTTCGTGAATTGTTTTTTTATTATTTTCTTAAAATAGGCAGGGGGAGGGGGGGGGGCCTCAGTTGGTTCGCCTTGGGCGCCAAGGGGGATAGAGAGCTATAGCTATGGCCCTGGTAATGCCCACTGGGCGGTTTGGCTCAGGTATAAAGTTAAGTTATTGCTAAGCATCTCGGTGATTGTCAATTATATTTGAGTGATCACGGTTCGGACCACAAACTTGGTGGAACCATTTTGGTAAAGATATCACTACTTTATATGGCAAAAATTATGGGTCCCTGTACCCTTATGGGGGTTTTGTATGCGCTAGTGTGTCGCGCCAAGACAGGCAACAAACATCACATCAATTCAACTGTCGAGGCTATAAAGCATTGTAGCGCCATAGCGTCAGTGTCTAATATCCAGAAGCAGACTTTGGCACATTTCAGGTACTTGGGGGAAAATAATGATGCGGCACAAAAGCTTAAATTGTGGTAAAATAGAGAGCAATGACCCACCTGAAAGAAAAATTAACTGTTGTAGAAATGTCAACTAAGTGGCTTTCAATGCAAAATTTGACCCTCAATAACGTTGCAAATGTGTCAGTAGTTTCTTCTAATTCTTCTAGTTTCTAGTCCGCTCATCCCCATATTAAGGGCGCTTTTACGCAACAACTCGCCTTTGAATTCTCGCAGCTAGAACTCAATCGCAATGGGAAGGTGACATTGCCATGGTAACAACGCTAAATGGATTAGCTAAATCCTACATCGTTTGAGTAAATACTTGCAGTCTTATAATCCGTGCCAATAATATAAAGAATTCCTCATGACGAAACAATTTTCCCAAACGCTTCTGAACTCACGTTATTTGCTGTTTTCGTTGCGAGGCGGCAGACATAAAACCGCCGCCATGTTTGGAATTTGAGGTGAGTTCTAGCTTCTGGCTGCGAGAATGCAAAAGCGAGTGGTTGCGTAAATATGCCCTAATTCCCATATGGTGATTATTCACCGATACAGAGAAGGCTTTCAGCTATGAAATTTGACGAATGGCTGCAGTACGATACGAACTGCATACCATTTGTGATATACAGCCTGGGGGTTTGTAACGGGAACGGCTTGAGTTGGCGCGTAAGTACGAAAGTATTGTTATAACCATTGTTAGTATTGCCGGCATCGTCTCTGATTGGACGGCCAAAGTTTGGACAATGACAACGTGTATACTCACGTGCGTATCAAGACACACGCTGGTGTGTCCTCACAAATGTAAACAACGTTGCCAAAGAAATTGTGTGTACATCCAGTTCACGAAAAACAAACAAAATATCACGATAAAGCCAAAAACTGGTAAAGAGGCCGCCAAGTTGAGAATAACTCGGCCTCACAAAGGAGTGATATGAACTAAATAAAAAATAAATAAATAAATAAAATTAAAACTAAACCAAAAACTGATAAAGAGGCGACTAACTTAAGAATGGTCCGGCCTCTCAAAGGAGTGATATGAAATTAAAATATTAGAAAAATTACCACTCAAGCTACTATTGACGTGGCAATTTATTACACATCTGCAGGTTAGTTGAGATGAATCTAATCCACCCTTTTAAAACAA
>JAHWFP010190200.1:32729-45295 GCA_023313725.1 Lithobius niger | reverse complement strand
GTGTGGAATAAATTATTATTATTATTATTATTATTATTATTATTATTCTTTTAGTATCTATAGGGAAAAACCAAGAAAGCATGGTTCGAAATCTATTTTTTTTAGCATGTGAAGTAGCTATATGCATAAAATTAGTTTTATCATTATTAATGTATAATTCATTAGTATATAAATCAGTATTTATATACTAATGAATTATACATTAATAATGATAAAACTAATTTTATGCATATAGCTACTTCACATACTGAAAAAAAATTGTGTCATACGCTCACACTGTGAAAACTGGAAAAATAATGATACATGTACCAAATGCCCTGTAATTAAACAAATTACTTCATTAGGTTATCTAGGAATTGAAATCGATGAAAATTGGAAATTTTATACAAATATTGAAAAATAAAAAATAAATTAGAAAAATTATACCAACCCTGTATATGGTCAACAGCACGTTTGTAACCAAAATTAAGAAAACACTGTATGAGTCATGGGTGCTTTCACAGGTCAGATATGCTTGTTCCATTTATGGGATGACAACAAACAGTTATATTGAAAGTTTACAACGGACTTTAAATAAGGCTGTAAAGGCATTGTTTGGCAATAGGCATACTATGTCCACAAAGGATATAATTAAAGAATTACAAGCTTTTAAACTTTTCAAATATGTATAAGCTCACTGACGTTACTAATAATTACTTTGACAATACATATCAAACTAAAATAAGAAGACAAGGGAGAAAAAATTCGCCTTAGCTCAAGGTGCCTACTTGGAGAAATTCATTTGGTAAAAGATGCCATGAAATTATTATTCCATCCATATTAAATGATATTCTATCCGATATAAGAACGATTTTAAGTAGAAATAATATTAAAAAACATATCAGGGATTGGTGAACGAATCAGAATTGATAATTGTCCTATTCAATGTGGTGAGGGTAGATATGCTTGATAGCCCATGTAATATATGAATATGTATAATTACATGCAGTGTAATGTAACACTTTTATCATTCAAAGTTAATATTTGTGTAATAGTGTATAAATCATGTTGTATTGCTGCTCACACAAGCTCTTGAAGCTTCGAGCACTGTCTTTGGCAATAAATTATATATGTTATGTATTATTATTATTATTATTATTATTAAAATTTATTATTATTATTATTTTTTTTATTATTATTATTATAACACACTTACTGAACTACTTACCGAAATTAAACTGAAATAGAAGTGTACATCATACAGTATTTACTAGTTTATTAAACTTCATGCATTTTCAGAGCAATAGTAAAAAAAAAACAATAACAAATTTCAGAGCCACAGGAGACTAATGCGGTAGATGAGCCTGATATGAACAATGTTGATGAAAATGAAGATGGGAACAATCCTGCAGTTAATGAAGCTAATCGTAAGTACTTAGAGGAATATCATCTTCTTATCTTTATAGATTATTTTAGAACCTTTAAACTGTTTGGGTTTTCAGATACGTTGTGACATATACTTGTCCGACGCATAATCCGCAGCAGTATGCAAACCAGCAAAGCTATCAAATTTGAACTTTTCTCAACTAGAAAAAAAATTCCAGTTGAATAAACTTTGATTGATTGGGGGAATTTAACCTACTAAGTATATTTTTATAAGCAATACCTCAATTGAAAGCTATTAAAATGTGTTACAATTTAGTCCGAAAACATTTAATGCTTGTGAGAAGCTCTATAGTGGTAAAAATTCGAAAAACCTCGAAAATTTAACCCTAAAACAAAGGCTTTCATTGTTAATAGATAAATGATTACTAAACTAATCGTGTAAAATATGGTTCCTGTCGATACCCAGACATTGTGGCTTGAATTCAAACCAATTACAGAAGGATAGTTTTCAAAAATTAACATTACTGCATTTTTCAGGCAGTCAAAACACTAAAACATATGGGGCATTCCCCTTTCCCAAACGAACCCTGTAGTAATGCCACTACGAGGAGGGGCACCTACACATATACTTGGTTCCTCTCTTGCAGTTATGTTGAGTGACAGTATGATGTTAGGATCTCAGAGTTTGTCCATAGATACAAAGGTGCATCACTTGTAGCTGCGGTTCATGCAATTTTATGTTATTTTGTAAACGGTCTACAAAAGCCTCAAAAAAACTTTGCCTTGAGCAAGATACAAGAAAAAAGTGTGTATCAGTAGCAGATCGCATAAACCAAATTGTTTCCGAGCATGCCGAGAGCGACTTGGATAACTAGTTAGGAAGTAGTCAAAACAACTTCGTAATATTCAAGGATTTCCCATAACCAGGCATGACTAATAGATGTAGACTTCTAGTTGCCCCTTCCAAACTGTCTAAATTTCATCGTCCAACACTGTACATCCCCATAACAAGACCAAGACCAAGAACAAGAAGGTGTCTATTTAGCCACTCTCTGTATCTCGAGTTTGGCTCGCCCGAATTTCACAATTTTTGGACTGCAGACAGGCCTTGACTAGCCTTGACTCAATGCTCACCACATTCACTTTTCGTGAAAACCCTTAGGAGTTTTTTAACGTACTTAGGAGTTTTAAAAATTAAACAGTGAAATTTTACATTTTTTTCGAGATTTTTGCTTTCGTGATTTCGTTTTTTTCATATCTTGGTTTTTCGACATATAGGTTCTTCCAGATTGTTATTTCGCGAATGCGGGTTCGCAATTCTGTCCTTCGAGATCATTTCTTTCAAGATTCTGGCTCTTTTATCGACTCAGTGTTTCTTATTAGTTTTAGAAATTTTAGCTGCGTTAAGTCATCCTGATTTAGTGTAAGTTTTGTTTTACGTATTTCAGATTGGCTTCATGTTGTGTTTGTCACACAGCCCCAAACACATCCTGAATGGAGATTCAGGCTACTTTTTTGTTAAATAAGTTATTATTATTATTATGAAAACTTATGGAATGATATTAAATTGAAACAGAACTGTACATTGTACTGCACTTACAAGTTCTTTGAATTTCGTGCATTTTCAGAGCAATAATAAAAAAAAAAACAATAACAAATTTCAGAGCCAGAGGTGGATTCTGCAGTATATGAGCCTTCTACAATAGATGATGATGACTATGGGGATGAAAATGAAGAAA
The DNA here is from genome assembly GCA_023313725.1 of Lithobius niger. Taxonomy (NCBI): domain Eukaryota; kingdom Metazoa; phylum Arthropoda; class Chilopoda; order Lithobiomorpha; family Lithobiidae; genus Lithobius; species Lithobius niger. The sequence goes on along the minus strand of JAHWFP010190200.1, from coordinate 42,191 downwards.
GTAATCCTAAGAGTAAGTAATAAGGGGAATATAATCATCGTATCTGTTTAGATTATTTTAGACAGTTTAAAAAGGTATGGCTTTTCAGCTACGCAGCGGTGCATACTTGTCCAACACGTAATTCTCAGCCGTATGCCAACCGACAAGGCTATGCTGTTTACCACTTTACCTTTTAAATGACTGTCTATGATGCAGTTCTCTAGCTCATTGTAGGTTAGGTTCGGCACTTATAATTCGAGATATCAAGCACCGCGGTAGCGGTCCTTATGTAAGCCTCAGCATAAACTTCCATGTTAAACGTCAAACTTTGAACTCCTATAGTCTCGCCCAGAATTGACATAGACCAACGAAATTCGGTATTTGGGGTCGTGTCGTAACTATTTCACCACATTACAAATTTTAATGACAACATTCAAACATTCGGCGTCCACAGCATGGCCATTTCTTGTTGTTGTTGTTGTTGTTGTTGTTGATCTTGTTGTTGTTGTTGTTGGGACTCTTTGCCCTCACCTGGAGACCGAACCACTGAACCGATTTTCAAGTTCTATAGCTTAAAACGTAGGTCTGGACAAGGACTAGGGCCTTTCGCAGGCTATTTTAGCGTAACTGCAATATTCTTGACACGGAAAGCCAAATGGGCTAAAACTTTTGCTCTCACCTAGAGATCGAACCAATGAACCGATTTTCAATTTGTATAGCTTAAAATGTAGGTATTAACACCGACCAGGGCCTTTTGAACCCGATTTTGATGTGACTACAGTATACTTGTCGGCAGAGCAATTATAAATGCAGAGCACTGGGTAGAAATCATTAATGTTGCTGTTGGGACTCTTTGTCCTCACCTGGAGATCGAACCACAGAACCGATTTTCAAGTTGTATAGCTTAAAACGTAGGTATGGACAAGGCCTAGGGCCTGTCGCAGGCTATTTTAACGTAACTACAATATTCTTGACACGGAAAGCCAAATGGGTTAGAACTTTTGCTCTCACCTAGAGATCAAACCAATGAACCAATTTTCAATTTGTACAGCTCAAAATGTAGATATTAACACCGATTAGGGCCTTTTGAACACGATTTTGATGTTACTGCAGTATTAGCATCGGCAGACCAATTATTATTGTAGAGCACTGGGCAGAAATAATTAAGTGGAGTAACACATTTTTACAGAAATTTTGCAGAAAACATAAATTTGGTACACAAGTCTTTCTTAACAGTAAAAATCGAACCTGCCATGGACCCCAATGAAATACCCAAAGTGCCATCAGTGCCCCCCCCCCCTCCCGCCCCAGAACCTCCTCGTGATGCCTCCCAGGGGTTTGGGCAACAAATTCTTGTAGATCAAGCTCGAAACATGAAATTGGGTGCAAAAGTCACTCTTAGCAGTATAAAACGAATCAGCCATGGAAAAGACTCTCTTATAACAGTTATTTTAAGGTGACTACAGTGTGTTATTCTTGCTAAAATAAGAAAAAAATAAGGGATATTCGTATTAAAAAACGCTTAAGCGTATAAAATACGGATGTAAGCCTTAAAAAACTTGAAGCCCTAAAGGAACAGATATTAGAAAAAGACATGTAAGCCATCAGCGTCGCACTAATACGTGTAAAAGAATCTTCAGCGACCCAAAAAACAAGCTGGAGCTTCTTTTACACGTATTAGTGCGACGCTGATGGCTTACATGTCTTTTTCTAATATCTATTCCTTTAGGGTTTTAAGTTTTTAAGGCTTACATCCGTATTTTATACGCTTAAGCGTTTTTTAATACTAATTTTTATGTATAAACCGAAATAGGATGCAAAATCTTATGTTTTTGCAGCATTTTCCCAAATAAATAAAAAACTGCCAGAAAACGAAATATTTTAACAGAAAGTAAGGTACAAAAGTCAGTTTATGAAGTAGTCGGCTAAGCACCTATGACGCAGGAATCCAATATGTGGAACAGCAATGCTATAGTGGTTGCAAGGTTTAGCAAGTAAAAAACGCTCCTGGTATGTGTAAGTTAGATTTCGAATCCAGTTTTATGGTACAGTATTGTGTTTTGAATGGTGTTCGAGTTTTGAAGATGATGATGTCATTTTACAATTAACATGTGCTAAATCCATTTTTAATGCCCTTGCGCTTTATACGCATCAGGAGCATTATTTACTTGTCGAATATGTAGATTGTGTCGAAAACAATAACATATTGAGACAAATTTTGCTTCTTCCTATGAAAATAAATTACCTCAAAAGTTGAAAGCTGTGTTAAGACCGAATCTGTACTTAAATTTACAAAACAAATTTCATAAATTTGTCATTACTGTTTTGCCTTTGCTAAACAGTTGTTGAACAATGATGGAAATTCCCGTAACCTCGCAATTTATCCTACAGCCATAACTCATTAAATACCGATGTGAAGTAATCTTTGCCTGTGTGTAGGAAAAATTAGTTATTTTATTGTTGATTATGGGATTGAACAATTTTCGATTTTTATCTGAGGGTTTTAACAATTATTTTTTTTTAAATTTGTTTACTTTAATTTGTTCAGAATAAGAAAAACAATGCTGAAACGCTTAATATAAATTAATGTCATATTATAAAATAATATAAAATATGATTTATATAATACACTAATATAAATCAAGTATAAAATATTAATATTCATATCAACTGAATGTTTTTAAACTTCAAAATCATCATTAAAATTAATTATTGTTTCTTTATATGCTCATGAAAATAGAGCGTATCACATTGGTATTTAGTAAATTAAACCTGAAGACAAAATGCATAGTACTTAAGAATTGACCAATAGAACGGGAAAAATAAGAAAAATAAATAAACCAAATTAGTGCTTCGATGAAACTTCGTTTTGGTTGTAGAATTCAATATCCAATGTGTCCCTAAGAGTAACATTAATGGAACATGGGGAGGGGGACTACGAACAACTCAATGTTTGATGATTTAGATCAAGGATGGTGTCGTTTTCCATGGTTTTCTATTTGCTGAATCGAATTAAACTACTTTCAAGATGGTAGAACCCCCTCTAGAAGAGATTTGACAGGTTTTATGACAGAAAATGCAGTAATTCTACATGCAAGAGCTAACAAGTTACATTATATATTTAAAAAAATACATAAAATGTGTATTAATCATGAATTGTACTGTCTCCTTTGTCACCCTCACTTTCAGACCAGCTGTCAAGTTCATCAAAGTGGAGAATTTAAGCGTTTTCATCATTAGTGGAAAGCTACGATTCGCTGCTGTCGTTGTTGTCACATGTTGCACCCTTACAAACTTTGCAAATGTCAGTACATTGAGTCCACTTTTCACACATGTGCACTGCTTAGAGGAACTAGTAGGGCGGCTTGCGATCCAAATTGATTGAATTATTCAATTTCTGTGAAAAGCATGAAATTTGGTATGGATGCACATGAAGGGCAACTGGAAAAAATAACTATGATAGCAAGTTCAAAACCTGCCTGCGGGGTAATTTCCCCCCCCCCCCAAAAAAAAAAGTGTTTTGGTTTAACTTCTTAACCGTCAACAATTCAAAAGCATAATGTGAAGCAGAAATGTTTCGAACACGATTCTGGACAGAAAACGTAGTATACCTCTTTAACGTAGAGTCAACCATTGAACCCCAAAATCGTATTTTAAGTTTCCCCCTTAATTTGCACAAGCCCTCTTTTTTTCAATTGATCGTTATAGTGATCTCCGGTTTCAAAGTGCTCTTGCGAGCTTTCTAATAGCCTCAAATTGGTGCTTAGAATATTCTGAAAGTTGTGGATATATACTTTTCATCAAGCCTAACCAAAATTGTTTAGGTTAGATAAGGACCGTCAGAACGAAGCTTTTCTCAATGAGCACGAACAAACAAACCACAGATCTGTACAGTATACCTCACTTAGAGGATGCTGCTTTGTTTTATGCCCTTATTAGGGAAATGAAATCAGCTTTGTTAATCGTCGGGTTTTTATGGAAACACTACAAAGCTACTTCTCGGTTAAGATACACTTAATTTGCGTATCAACAACATAAAAATTACGTTAGGCCTAATACGAAATGACAATGCCAAAGAGAACGAAATTACAGGATGGTTTATGAAATGCGATGGTGGAATGGCGTCAGCTTCGTTAATCGTCGGGTTTTTTCGGCAACACGAAGCTGCTTATACGTTTTATTTGGCGTATCAACAACATAAAAATGAGGTTAGACCTAATACGAAATGCCAATGCTGTAGCGAACGAAATTACAGGTTGATTGATGAAATGCGATGGTGGATGACAATGCTACGCCAGATAAGAGTTAAACATTATAAACAAAACTAAACACCGTAAATCAAAATTGCTTCGTATGTCGAAATCGAGATAGTAAATCGAAACCGAATCCCTAACACGAAATTCCTTCAGAAAATCATTTAGGGAAAAGAAAACAACAATTCTCAACCGAATTCCACTCGTGCTTGTATTAAATGTATAATTTGGGTGTTTTAGCACTCAACTCCTTTCCAACAAATTTCCCTCGACCTTCGGTCTCGGAAAATTAAAACTGGAAAGGTGTTTCATGCTAAAACACCCAAATTGTCATTTAAAACAAGCACTCGTGGTATTATAACTGAAAAGACCCCGGCTAATCGAAAGCGAAACCGAATTACACTGAGAATTTTCGTTTTCTTTTCACTAAATGGGGACCATGGTCGGATTACACTGGGAAGACCCCGGCTCATCGAATCCGAAACCGACAGCGGACCTCCTCCTTCAGTAATTATAAAGATCAAAGCTTTTCTCAATGAGCGCTGACAGACAAACCACAGATTGATACAGTATATCTCACTTATAGGACGCTGCTTTGTTTTATGCCCTTATTAGGGAAATGACGTCAGCTTCGTTAATCGTCGGGTTTTTACGGAAACACCACAAAGCTGCTTCTCGGTTAAGATTCGTGGTGTATCAACAACATAAAAATGACGTTAGGCCTAATACGAAATGCCAATGCCGAATTGAACGAAATTACAGGTTACTTAATGAAATGTGATGGTGGAATGACATCAGCTTCATTATTCGTCGGGTTTTTTCGGAAACACGAAGCTGCGGACACGTTTCATTTGGCGTATCAACAGCAAAAAAATGAGGTTTGGCCTAATACAAAATACCAGTGACGTAGCGAACGAAATTACAGGTTGGTGGATGAAATGCGATGGTGGATGGTTTCACTACGCCAAATAAGAGTTAAACATTGTCAACCAAACACCAAAGGTAAACATTATACACAAAACTGACCACCATAAATCAAAATGATTACTTCGTATATTGAAATCGCGATCATAAATCGAAACCGAATCCCTAACACGAAATTCCTTTAGAAAATCCTTTAGGGAAAAGAAGAAAAAAAATTCTCAACCGAATTCCACTCATGCTTGTATTAAATTGATAATTTGGGTGTTTTAGCACTCAACTCCTTTCCTACAAATTTCCCTCGACCTTCGGTCTCAGGAAATTAAAACTGGAAAGGATTTTCATGCTAAAACACCCAAATTGTCAATTTAATACAAGCACTCGTCGTGTTATAACTGATAACACCACAGCGTACCTTCCGCTCCAGTAATTATACAGATCGAAGTTTTTTCAATGGGCCCTGACAAACAAACCACAGATGTAGACAGTATATCTCACTAAGAGGATGCTGTTTGTTTTATGCCCGTATTAGGGAAATGACGTCAGCTTCGTTAATCGTCAGGTTTTTGCGGAAACACAAAGCTGCTTCTCGGTAGGATTCGGGAATAGTTATGCTCGTATTAAGTCAATGACATTACTTTCGTGAATGGTCGGTTTTTTATGGAAACATGAGGATGCTTCTTGGTTTTTTACGTTTAATTTAACGCGTCAACAACATAAAAATGAGGTTAGGCCTAATACGAAATGCCAATGCGCATGCGAACGAAATAACAGGTTGCCTGATGAAATGCGATGGTGGGTAGTATAATTACGCCAAATAAGAGTTAAACATCGTAAACCAAACTTAAAAGGTAAACATTATACATTAAACTAAACACCATAAATCAAAATTACTTCGGAAATCGAAATCGAAACTGTAAAACGAAATTCCTTCAGAGAATCGTTTTGTGGAAAGAAAACAAAAATTCTGAAACCGAATTTCACTCGAGCTTCTATGAAATTTATAATTTGTGTGTTTCAGCACTCAACTCCTTTCCAACAAATTTCCCTCGACCTTCGTTCTCTGGAAATTAAACCTGGAAAGGAGTTTCGTGCTAAAACACACAAGTTATCGATTTCATAGAAGTACTTGTGGTATTATTGCCAATAATTTACCTATTTTGTTATCTTCTCATTTTTCCGCAACCCCTTCCTCCCCGCCTCCCACATCAGCACATTCAAAATGGTCTTAGTTGAGTGTACAAACCCAGTTACGTCACAAGTTGTAAATAGTAATTTTTTTTGGTGCACAAATCACTCAGGACGTGATGGATGTGGGGAAAGGTCTTACTTTGAAATGTCATCATTAAAAAAAAACTTTTTGCGCTACTTTGCCGCATGCTGTTATATTTGAAGCTACTTCGTCGCCACACTATTAAGTCGTCACGCTGTTTTGTTGGGCGCCGTTACGACGTCGCTGTTTTGTTTGAGCGTTATTTCCGTGCTATGTTGACGCACATCCCTGTGGAATGGAACCAAATAGACACAAATGTTTTTCACCATTACATTAAGTATCCACAAATTATTTAAACTTTTTTTTTTAAATTACCGGAAGTAAGAAGCGGAAGTAGCCCGAAAGTGGTGGAAGTGACAGAAGTTAACAGTAGACTGGTTGCGAATAGGTAGTCACTGCAGCTGCTTGTTTATTTCGTTTATTTTGTGGCCAAGTAAACAACTCTTCGGTTGTGCAGCAGTAGTCTTACATTCGAAGGAATTTAGCTATTTAACCCTGTTAGCTTAAACTTAGGGATTGTGAAATTTCTCCAGTCATGATTATAAGCGTGTAGTAATTTATTAAAGTGAGAAATGTAGCAATTTTGAAAATTACGGTCAGTAACCTGAATCGTCATTTTTATCTTTACATGCCTACCCGCCATTTTGAATGATTAATGTATTTACACACCTTAAAGATGTGCTATCGTCTCTTTTCAGTACGGCAGCCTTTTCTGAATATTAGCATTTTTTTTTACATTTGAACGTAATTTTTTTTTATTTTTCAAACTTTTTTCGAAAAAACGAGATCGAATGCAGCATTTTTTTTAATGATTTTTTATGTGTAACGTCAGTGGACACGTGATGGGAAGCAGAAGTCAACCATGATACTGGGGAAATGCTGACTGTGGTAGCTCAAAAACTCCCTATGGGAGCAGGTCCAGGTGGGCCTTGCACCATTATGCTCAGCACTCCATTAGGATGGGCAACTTACATTGTTGTGCGTAGACTATTGTTGCATGGTCCTAGTTCTGATAGACCAGACTTTTGGTAATGGTTGTATAATATGGCTGTTTAAGGGAAAATGTGGGGAAGCCATGTAAATACACCCTGGGCTCACCGCGTTAGAATAAAAAAGATATTGGTAAAGCTGTTCACCTTATCCACATCTCGTCCATCGATATTTATGAAAACTAAAACTTCGTTTAACATAGAATCAATTAGAGTTTCATTTAACATAGAATCAGTTAGAGTCTTTCAATCCTTGGTTTCCATGTAGTCCTGGAAATACTTAGAACGCATTGTTGTCTTATCATTAGCCAAGCTAGAGAAGCTGTATATCGGACTAAATTTACGTCTTGCATGTCTGCTGGACGTGATAACATTCACAGATTTGATCAGATTTGGTTGAAATTTCGTGACAAGGGATCTGTGGTGCTTGACATTCAAGCATTGTAAGATGAAATATCTACCTCAAATATGTTTGCAGATAGTCGCGTTTTCCATTTGTGGCTAACTCGATTTTTTTTTTATTGACGGTGGTATGATGGCCCATTACCAACGCGGCGATATGAACGACCGCTAAGTTAACACCGACATTGCTACGACAATCAACCCCTTAGGCAGTCATTCGCATTTACACGTATGTGGATCATAGATATCGCAAGATTTCATGTTTTACTAAAGTGAACTGATGTAACCCACCGACCGACCAATGGCTGACCAGCCACTATGAACACGATCAGTGAAATGCAAGATGGAGGCAGGGAACACTTCTAACCTTGGATTATTGTTCTTTGCTTTTACAAATATCTCTGCAACGAGATAATCGTACAGCACAGCAAATAAATTGTGCTGTATTCATTGGTGGCATAGTTTCTTAAATAAAATGGAGAAGCTCAGTAGATGGGAGTTTAGGTCCAACACCACAAACCCTAGTTCTCAAAAGTAAGCGTTCTAGCTCTGCTCATTCTGCACTGCAGCGTTGATTGTTGGGTGGTAGTTGATTGGTCGTGCTGGTGTGACCGGGGATAATTATTAGTACTGTTGGTTGTCGTCCGTTTGTTGTGGCGGTCTGAACCAGTTATAAGGTAACCAAATTATACCACCAGAAACCCCGGGAACTACATGAACGACACAAAGACACAATATACCATAGTTAACAGTTCTTCAGGTGTAAATAATGCAGATACAAACAGTAAAAATAGTAGCTATTTACTAGTTTGCTTTTTTTGTAAATTGTAAAAGAGAAATAAAAGAAACAATGCTACTTCCGATTTCACATGTTTGTGTACAACACTGTTGCCCCTTTTAACATTTTTTGTCCGCCGGTATATTTGCTTCGGTGTATTCTATCTTCACATTACAGAATTTTGGTGTGTAAGCTAAAAATAAGAATACATAAATTAAATGTATTATAGTATCCCTCGCTCAACTGAGTAATTGTGATCAAGAGCACTCAACTGAGTAACTGTGTTCTATAGAACTCAGTTGTATGCCTACTTATATATTTTAAAAATAACTCTTAAGAAAGTTTTGTTATTTCAATAGGACCAGTTTTCAAGGTGGATACCGTGCAAGGGCCTCATCAAAACGCTGTTCCAGGAACAGCAAACACTAATTATATTCGTAAGTATTGATAACAAAGAGTACCAAGATTTTTTTTTACAGATGGCAGCCGATGCTCCTTTGAAGTTTCTATTAAAATACGGGTTAACTGTGGAAATTATGAGATAGAAGGTTAGAATAAATATCTTAAGCCCACAATAGGTCAAAATGGTAAAAAAAAAAAAATTTCAATTCTGCCAAATCTAAACACGTTACGAATCAACTAGGTAATTACCGATCCTAACGACAGTATATATTTTTTCTGGAGAAAAAAGCTTGGGTGAAGTCTTGGGATTTGAGTTCCTAAATTACATGTGGAATCAAGAGGGCCAAAAATACAGTTAATATTATGAGTATGAACACTCTTTTTGTGTAGACCAACGTAACTGGCAGTTATTATCTACGCCTGGACATCCATCTGGGGTGAAGTTCATACATTTTAATTCAAAAA
>JAHWFP010190200.1:0-32719 GCA_023313725.1 Lithobius niger | reverse complement strand
AGTTAACATTATGAGTATGAACACAATTTTTGTGCACACCTACATAAATGGGAAGTTTTATCTAAACATGGACACCCAGCTTGAGTGAGTTCTAGGGATTTGTGTTTGGAAATTTCATGTGGCGTCAAGATAGTTAAAATTCAATTAACACTATGAGTGTGAACAAGATTTTTTTTTAGGTACAGCAACATAATTAACAATTCTTTTCCAAACATGCATATTCAGCCTATTTTATTTTCGTTTTACCCTAATTTCTCTCATGGATATAAGTGTTGCGTAGTTTAGTAGAAATTTACCACCAACGTAATTAGAAATGCACAAATGTATCTTACTTTTCAGACCAATGAATCGTTGAACATAAACGATACCTTTAATGGTTCATCTTCTATTAAGAAAAAATATTTAAATTAAAATTCCAGTGCTCATTTTGAATTTTGACATTCAAAGCTTGAAAGTGTGACAGATATTTTCACTGGCGTTGGAAATGTATTCATCACCCCAAAAAATATTTTCTGGCGACCATTATGAATTTTGGTAATTTAAAATTTACGCAGACAGAGGTTGACAGTCGCTGAAAATATATTCAGCACCCCTAATACTTCGGGAACGTCAACTTATACTAAAAAATACCTTTTTAACTTTTTTAATAACCCCTTTTCAGGAAATCCTACTATACTCCAATGGTAGTAAAAAAAATTCCACATTAAGAGCAATATTTCAAGGTGGCAGGATTTAGAACGAAAAGTACAATTCCGCAGAAATAGGTTTTTTTAGGAGAGCTTTAAATAGTAGGAATATTATTGTAAATTACCCTTTCTGTATATAACAGGTCCAGGTCAAAATAATCCAGTTCAGAGTGGCCAGACTCCTTCTCCGGGAGGTAAGTCCAGTCAGTTTATTTAGAAATTTAGACACCGGATTTTTTTTTAATTTGTCAAGATTTACAAACAAAAATACAATTCCCTAAAATTATTTTTTTAATTGGCGGAGCGAGCGAGCGAAGCGTAGCCTATAACGGACACCAAATTGCAAAATGTTGGTTGGTTGGTCCGTTGGTCCGTTGTTGCACTATTTTAGTCTGGGTGGAGCCCAAACGAAAGGTCGGATTGAAATGAAATTTCGCACAACGCTTTATACCCCAAAAGTATTGCTGAGCCAAAATTTGACGTAAATCGAACAATTATTACTGTAGAAATAAAAAAAATTTCGAATTTATATCTAACACTCACCATTGTAAATTTGGAGTCGTGAATAGTTAAGGAATTCCGACGAAGCATACACCATGCTAATGGTAGTCAAGTGAACTTTAAAAAACACGGCAAATTAAATTTTGGTTGCTTTCTTCTATCTAATAATCTTTTTCGACGTAACTCAACGAAATAATAACATTTGATGCTTGCATTTAACCACTACAAACGCAACCATAAAAACAAAAGGATTCCATTAACGACTCACATTCGTTTCATGTAAAAAGAATGCTTACAGGAATTCAGCCAACATGGCAACCAAAGTGGCGTTGACACTATCAACGGGAATCTCAAATTTAAAACATCAAATCGCCGCTGCAGGAGAAAACCGTTCATATAATACGACAGTACACAGCAGACTACGTATTTATATCACAACACATAACAATAATTTGGCTTCGTATTGTAATTTCAAGATTCCTAGATTGCTATGGAAACTACACTCTCCATCCCGTGTTGCCAGAATAAATAGGCCTAACATCGAACCCAATAGGCCTAATTTCTCTACTGTTGTCGCTGACGAAACTAAAACGGGACTAACAATTAGGCTTAAAATTAGGATTTACAATTATTTAAATTCTATCTTCACAGCCAAGCTAACACCGTCTGATCAGCAATTGTAATAATTCCAATTAAAAAAAAATTAGCGTTTGGCGTTGCAGTACGTGCCAGAGGTGTGCGCTTCACCATTGTCGTATAGAAGGCAGCGTAGAGAGTCGCGGATGTTTTGAATCTTTTGATCGTTGTGAAGTACTATCGTTACTGGTGATTGTTTAGCTTGCAATTAATTGCTTTATTGTTAATATTTTAAATCTAGGAAAGATACTCTGCAATACATATAAACAATGTAAGCATTATTGACGGTGGCACGTTCTTTGCCAGCTTAACCACGGCGGCACGTTTTTTGCCAGCTTACCATGGCGGCATGTTCTTTGCCAGTTTAACACGGTGGCTAACGTTGTATTTTACAACGGCGGCGTAAAGAAGCTGCAAATAACGAAACGGATACTAAATATGGGTGCAAACGAAAATATCTTACAATTAATATGAAACGTAGCCTAGCTAAAATCTAAAAAACACCAGCAAAAAGCTTCAGCTGAAATGTAGCCGAATGAATATTGCCCCCAGCTTTTTAAGAACCATTGCAACATTGCAAAACCATTATAATGAGAGGAAATACAAATTTAAAATAAATTTTTCTCCGCTCCGCCTACAATAGGCCCAAAGCCTGTTTCCTAGTTATATAAAATGAGGCAGAGACTACTATGCCTTGATTTTGAAATAAATATAAAACCCGAAAAAGTATTTTTTTTTAAGTTTCTGAAATGCTGAAGAGTACTAGACTAGAAATTACTTTTTCCGTATTGAACAGGTCCAGTTTTTAATGAGGATCATGTACCAGGGCCACAAGACAATGCTACACCAGGACTTGCTCAACCCATTCAACATTACCCTGGTCATAGTGGCCAATCCTCTCCTGGAGGTAAGCACAGCCAGTTATGTATGCTCTTATTTGGAATTTCTAGCTTAATCCCTCCAGTGCCAGGAATGTATGGCCAAACAAAACAAAACAAAAATAACTTAGTGCAAGATCGACAGAGAGTGTCACAAGGATTTCCTAGGATCCGGAGATAAGTGAGCCAAGCACGGCAAGGTGGTCAGGGTGGCAGTCTTTGCATCGTCTTGCTCAGAAAAGCCCTAACCATGGTAAGGATGAGAGCTCTGTGTTGCCAACCATAATGCACAAAAATAATAACCTCTCTAGGAAACATCCAAACTCTGATAACATTCGAGCGTTTTTTATTTGCAACAATTTACGCTGAAAGTACTATTTTCATAGAAAGAACAATTTTTTAAGGTGGTCAATGTTATTATTGGAAATACTATGTTCTAAGTTATTTTTGCTTTATTGGCCATGTCTCATTTACAAAGTGGATCCTGCAGCAAGCACGCATAAAAATGCTGCACCAGACCAGACTCAAAACAATAAGACTGGTATTCAAAATTACTGTGTTGAAAGTGACCTACAGCCTATTTGTTTGTAATGCATGCAGAAATCTCCACATTGGAACATTTTTTGCATTTTCCAGATTTAGAAGCAAAAATAAAATTCCTGACAAATTTTTTTAAGTATTTCAAACGTCGGAGAGTACTAGACTGTGAATTATTGTTTCCTTATAGGTATAGTTTTTGAAATGGGTAATGTACCAGGCCCACAAAACAATGTTGAGCCAGAATCAGATGAAAACGATATTCAAACTGACAAGCCTTCTTCAGGAGGTAAGCACAACCAGTTTATTTATAATCGTATTTTGAGTTCTCCCTTAACCCCTTCAGTGAGAGGGATGTACGCCAATGCAAGAACTCAATACGCTCAATGCGAGGATTGAAAGGGAGTTTCACGAGGGAGCCCTGGTCCTAACCATGGTCTCAGATCCAATTGGATGCAAGATAGAATATCATTGCATTCTTTGTACACTTTAAAAAAAAACTACCAGACCTGGCTGAAAATATCAACCTGGCACTCGACATTATTCTGTTCAAAATTACTAACTTCCTACGCCTGGGTGTAATTAAAGCCATTATTTGTAATGGAGTCAGAAATTTCGACATCGGATCATATTTTTTAAGGTGCCAGGATTTAGACAAAAATACCTTTGAAAATGTTTTTTTTTTTTCTGTGAGGTGGATAGCTTTGGTAGAAAACGTAATTATTAGAAATTACGTTTTCTATATTGGCCAGGTCTGGTTTTCAAAATGGGATCATACTGCAGGCCTGCTTGAAAATGCCATACCTGGCCCAGCCAAAACAATCAGCCTAACGCTCAAAATTATCGCTTTGAAAGTGGTGAATGTCCTTATGGAGGTAAGTACAGCCATTTCATTTAAAATGGCATTCAGAAATTTCATCAGGCAAAATTATAAAAGCAAACGAGCATAGTCATCCTACATTTTACCTGCATTGGGAACAAGGTATAAAATATCCTCGGAAAAAAATTATACACCTCCACTGTCATACTTTACTGGACCACCACTAGAAGTACCACCAGCCAAACATACAAACAATTATGAGGTTCTTTCTACAAATCATTTTGGGACACTGCTGTAACACTGTTAACCTACAGAAATGCTTCATGCAGGTGGATTTTTTCGTGGCTCACACAGATGCTTTTTTAGAGGGCGGTTTATAGTTGCGAAAAAATTGCATCATAATTTTAAAATAGCTGAGTTTTGCCTTGGAGAAAGATTGGGTAGTAGGGTTCAGAATAGTTGAAATCTGAAGTATTTTTTTCTCTACAATGAAAACTTTTTGATCTTATGTTAAATTAGAATAGCTACCTAACATAATGCCTGTATGCAAGCAGTGAACATTTACTCGATGGCACGGACCACCCCTAAAATGTCAAATTAGCAACTGTAAGGTAATACCGAATCAAGATCAAAGTCATACAAATCAAGGTCACGCACATCAATGTCATTCCCGTTAAGGTGGGGAAGTATATTTTGCTACCTTTACCTGTCTTAATGCCAACCTCCAAGAGTAATTATTATGTAATGCAAGAACGTATTTACGATATATGACAGCCACACACACACACACCCCCAAGGTCACAATGCTTCGGGTTAAGGTCATTGGTGAGTAGTGCTTTTTGCTACTCTTACGTGTCCCAATGCTACCCAAAGGTTAAAGTGCCATACTGAGCCACCCCTTGGGTCAAACAGAGTCAGTCACGTCGTGGATGGTCATGGGTCACTTGGATCAAGGTGTCTGGGCAAAGGCCAACCATCAAGGGAGGTGCCTTTTGCTTTATGTGACTGAAATTGTTGGATCATGATAATGTTGAAATAGCAACATTGAGGGGTCCCCAAATCCAGTACCCTGAATACTGGCCTATGATGTTTTGCATGTTGAAAATGCATTGGTAAGGGGTTGTTCAATTTCGCAATGCAAGCATAGGTGTCGTTCAAGTATTACGTCATCAAAAAATTAGCAATTTTTAACCCCCCCTTCTCCCTTTTCAAAAATCGTCATCAATTCCTCAACCCCCTCTCCTTCCAGTATTACGTCATTTCTAAGGTGTTTTCCTTGTATTTCCCTGTGTTTTTCTGAGGACTTTTTTTGCAGTTTTCCACCCTTATATGGGGATAACGGTGCTTACGGCATCAACTGGCCTACCTCCTCCCCCTCTCGCCATCAATTGTCACCAGCGGGCGAACGCCCCCCCCCCCCCCTCCTCCTGATGACGTACTACTTGAACGTCCCCATACCTTAATACACACGGGTGACCACTAATACAAATGCATTATGAGCTTTGACGTTATGAGAATGATGAAAATGCGTCATTAGGGGCACTCCTGAAAATGCTATTGGGGTATAAAATGATGTTTTAGCAACATTAGGTGGTGCCCAGATGCGATACCCTGTAAATGACTTATTAACTTTAGCAAGTTGAAAATACATACGTAGGACAGGTGACCACTAATACAAATGCATTATGAGCTTTCACATTGTGAGAATAACGAAAATGCTTCATTAGGTCCACTCCTGAAAATACTTGACGGCATGAAAATGACAGAATTGCAACATTAGAGAGTCCCCAAATCGAATACCCTTAAAAATTGTTTTATGAGCTTTCTCATGTTAAAAATACATTGGTAATGGGTTGTGTCGTCAATTTGAATTTTGCGTATGTCGAAAATGTATTACCATGAGAGTACGAAAATGACGAAACAGCGACATTAGTGGGTCCCCAAATTGGATAACCTAAAAACTGCATTATGAGCTTTCGCACATGGAAAATACATTAGTAATTTCATATTGCCAGCATTTAGAAAATGCCTAAAAATGATTTGTAAGCTTTCACATTGTATGAATGACGAATCGTTAGAGTCAATCCTGAAAATGCTGTAGGAGATTTCCGATTGTAAGTGTTTTTCGTATTGAGTCGGGTAGCCCTGTACATACATTACGTGATTGCAAATTTATGTGAATTTATGTTGATATAAATTGCAATGTCGCAGAAAGTTGATATAAAATTCGATTAATGAGCTAATAACCAATACTTATTTCAACGCCATCACTGAGGCAAAGCATATACCTCGTTATATTTTATATGTGATTTCCTCCTGTAGGTCTCATCCACATAGTACATTTATTCGAGTTCATAAAATGCTGGTGCGTGTACGTCTTTCGGCAATCTATCTTGCCTTTTTGTCCACCCTTTCGTTTTTCAGAATTTTTCTTTCAGCCACAGTTATTTTTTCTAATTTTTTTCTTGCTTTTCTCTGCACTGCCGTTTCTTGAGGTCGAGCATTACTCTTAGTAGAGGAATCTTTCTTTATTTATTTGTCTTCTCTTTGAACTTCCATTTCTTGAGCTCGAGTTTCATTCTTAGAAGCGGCATCTTTCTTTAATCTCTCTTTTCTCAGCTCCAGGCATAATGTGGCCCATTTTCTGGTTCTGACTCTCTTTTTAATACTTTGCTTCTCCTTCCACATGGAAAGGATCCTCCTCCATTCTTTGACGATTCTCCAACAGAGAGAGATGACAAGGGCGAAACGAATGGCTCATTACGTCTACATCAGAGTTATAATCGTCCTTTTACTCTCTCCACATGCCATGTCATAGTCACCAATAGCTAGGGCACCCTCACCTTTGTCTAAGATGTATCTCTAATCGTTGTACGGCAAGAGGAGGGATTTAGAAACTCGAGCTGTACTCGGCATATTAGAAATCTTTGCACAAGTCTCCTTCAAAGCAGTCGTCGTCAATTTCAAGGCGGGCTTATAATTCTCGAAGATCAAGTGTTTCTTAATGAACGAATTCTAAACCCACTTAGCCTTTTTAGTCGTCTCTTTGCCTCAAATTTTTATAACGCACATCTTCGAACTCAGACTGCCAAACTTTAGATTGGCGACACAGGCCATCTCATATTCCATCTTTACCAGAACCTGTTTATTCGAATCAAAGAAAATAACGTTGCTTTTTAGGGGGGGGGGATTGAGGCTTAATGGCGCGTCGACAACTTTGTCATTAGCGCCAACCTCAGTCACAGTGCAGTGGTCCGGGTTGCCACTGCACCACACATTACAGAGATGTTATTCAAACCCCTAATCTAAATCTTGTCATACATCTGTACCTCCTGCAAAAATTGAAAAACACCGGACAGGAGGACAGACTTATCGCCCAATTGACGCGCAATGTCATGCGGAAGATGGAACCGACGACGAACACCATCAAGATGGCGACAATCAACAAGTAAGTGCCGGACCGTAAGTGGCCGCCGACACCAAGAACATTCAGGAGGGTCAACCCCCCGCAAAAGGAAACAGTGAGTAAGCCGGGTGTGACCAATCCGCAAACGGGCCAACACAACCTCCTCACGGCGACTACGGCGACACGCCGAGTGCCACTCCTCGACAGTGCCTTTAATGGTCCGTAACTTATTACCGTCTTGTCTGTCCCACAAGGTTTGCCAAAAAGCGTGTAACCTCAGACGCAGAGTTGGAAAGGCATCTGAGGGAACAAGGCTGAGATCCCTACCGAGAGGGCCAGAAAGGGCCCCTTTCGCAGCAGAATCAGCTTGTTCATTCCCTGCTATCCCAACATGGCCCGGGATCCAGCAGAAAAGCACGGTTTTCCGCTGGCCAGGCAAGCGGGAAAGCAAAGCTTGGACACGTTGTGTCAAGGGGTTCCGAGGATTGTAATTCGCCAAGGACTCCAGGGCACTCATGGAGTCACTAAAGACAATGAAATGCGTGCCCTGAAGGTCAAGGATCCATTCCACCGCCAAACCAAGAGCCAAAAGCTCTGCAGAGAACACAGAATAGCCTGATGGAAGGCGATGGGCAATCGTTACACCCTTACACACACAAGCACACGCCACGCCAACGTCGGACTTCGACCCATCAGTAAACAGGCGCTGATAACCGGCGTACTGAGAACTCAGCCGCCGGAACTCCTGTAAGTACCTTGCTGGTAAAGTGGAACCCTTCGGGAGGGACGCCAGAGCAAAAATGAAACTGCCACCTGGGACAAGCCAAGGGGCAACTGGCATTCTCTCAAGCCTCAAGACGCAGGGCATTTCAAAGGCTATCTCGTGACAGGACTGCTGGAGCCTATCGCGGAAATCACCCTTACCCACCCTGCGTCTACCGACTCGCAAGTCTGGCCCAAAAACCATGGACCAAGCAGGACTGGATTGCACAGCACGCAAACGCACAGCATACTGAATGGCAAGCTGTCGCCGACGAATGGCCAAAGGTGGCTCCGAGGCCTCAGCATAGAGGCTGACCACTGGAGAAGTTCGAAAAGCCCCAGTCGCCACACGCAGGCCACTGTGATGCACTGTGTCCAACATCTGGAGAGTGGAGTCACTAGCCGAATCATAGACCATACACGCATAATCAAGTTTGCTGCGGACAAGGGCTCGGTAGAGGCGCAACATGGCAGCGCGATCGGCACCCCATGAAGTGCCCGACAGGACCCGCAAGATGTTAAGCGCCCGCAAAGCCTTGTCTTTAAGCTGGCGTAAGTGTGGAAGCCAAGACAACCTGGAATCGAACACCAGACCCAGGAAACGTGCATGTGGGACAACAGGAATTTGTGCCTGCCCCAAGTACAGGCAAGGATCCGGGTGCAGTGTTCGTTCGCGGCAAAAGTGGATGCACACAGTCTTGTCCGGAGAAAACCGGAAACCATTACTTACCGCCCAGGTCTGGACTTTGTTAATTGCCAGCTGTAGCTGCCGCTCGCAGGTCTGCATGCGAGCTGCCCGAAAGCGCAGGCCGAAGTCATCGACAAACAATGACTGGGGAACAGCAGCTTGCTGAGCAATGGGGTTGATCCCTATAGCAAACAAGACGACACTAAGAACACCACCACCTTGAGGCACACCATTCTCCAAGACAAACGGGCGGGAAAGAGTCGCCCCGACACGAACGCGAAAAGAACGGCCCGAGAGGTAAGCAGAAAGCAACAGTGGCATCTGTCCCCTCAAGCCATAGTTATAGAGATTACGGAGAATCCCATAACGCCACGTCGTATCATACGCCTTCTCCAAGTCAAAGAAAACCTGAACCAGATGATGACGCAGGCGAAAAGCCTCCCTCACATCTGATTCAAGGGCAACTAGATGATCGATAGTTGACCGAAACCGTCGAAAGCCACACTGGGACACAGATAAGAATCCCCGTGATTCCAACACCCACACCAACCGCTCACTGACCATCCGTTCCATAAGTTTACAGACACAGCTAGTCAGAGCGATTGGGCGATAACTGGAAGGAGAAGTAGGGTCTTTGCCCGGTTTTACAATCGGGATGACCACTGCTGTCTTCCATGCTGCTGGAATAGAGCCCTCTGCCCACACACGGTTGAACATCCCCAGCAAGAACTGCTGGGATGCAAGAGGCAGATGTTTCAACAGTTGATAGTGAATATCATCAGGCCCCGGGGCGGAGTCATGCGACTTGGACAAAGCTGAAACAAATTCCTGCCAGGTAAGCGGTAAATTGTACTCCTCTAGCCCATCGGAGCGAAAGTCAAGAAAGCGAGCCTCTTCTCTACGCTTAATCCCGAGGAAACCAGGATCATAATGGTCATCACCCGAGACCCGCGCAAATGCAGACGCAAGACAATTGGCGATATCTGGCACAGAAGAGATCACGGTATTCGCCACCTTCAGCTGTGAAACCGGGGAAGGCACGCTCCTCCCCGAAATCTGGCGCACCTTCCGCCACACCTGCTGAGAAGGCGTGGAGCGCGTGATCGACGAAACATAAGCTGCCCACGAAGCACGTCTAGCCTCACGGATGACATACCTGGCACGGGCACGACAGCGCTTAAACGCTACAAAGTTGCCAGTAGTCGGGCTGACCGTGAATGCCCGCAACGCTCGCCGGCGGGCCTGAATGGCCTGCCCGCAAGCAGGCGTCCACCACGGAACAGGAACCCGCCGCGGCTGTGTGGACGTACGCGGGATAGTAGCATGAGCAGCAGCAAGGACCACATCAGTGAAATGAGTGGAAAGTTCATCCACATCAGAAAAGTCCTCAACCGCACGCTGAAACACAGCAGCCTCAGCAAAGGCTGACCATTCAGCACGCTTAAGCGCCCACCGGGCTGGCCTGGAAGCCACAGAACCCCCTTGTGTTGTGGACAACACAATGGGGAGGTGATCACTTCCATGCAGATCGGCAGTGACAGCCCAAGTGAAGTGAACTGGGATGGCCAGCGAGCAAAAGGCTAAGTCCACCGCTGACCAATTGCCCGTTGCCAAGTTACAGTGTGTCATGGCTCCATCGTTCAGGATTCAAACGGACCCCCTCCGCATCCACTCCTCAAGGATCCTTCCCTTGTTGTCAGTATTAGGTCCTCCCCACTGGACATGGTGGCTGTTAAAGTCGCCCAGCAAGAGGAACGGGGCAGGAAGCTGTCGAACCAGGTCCTCCAGGTCACCAACCCCAAAGACCTCATCCGGTGGCAAATAAAGCGAACAGACAGTAATATCCAATTGGAAAGAAACTCGAACTGCTACCGCCTGAAATCTAGTGTGCAGAGGCACACTGGCATGCGGCTGAGAGTGTTGAACCAGCACTGCAACACCACCATGTGCACGTGGCACAGGGTCTGCATCCAGACGGTAGACAGAGTAACCCCTAACAACCGGATTATCCGACGCCTTAAAGCAAGTTTCCTGAAGGCAGCAGCACAGAGGTCGCCAATGCGACAAAAGCAGCCGCAGCTCTTCCGCATGGGTCCGATAACTTTGACAGTTCCACTGAACGATGGTATGCGCAGGCATTAGGGCGGGCTTAAGACAAGACCATCCTCCTCAACTCCTCCTCTGGGCGATCCGAAAACATCTGAATCCTCACCCGAATCAAAAGATGGAGTGAGGGTCAGAACAAAGTTGTCCTCGGAAGGAGGAAAAAGTCCCGGAGAATTAGAACAGGAAATCTCTTCCTGCTCCATGGGCAGAGTAGTACCACAATGTTGAGGGGACGCAATGGACCCCTCAGCAAGCTGGCCGTTCAACGACCGTTTCACCGTCTCTCCCGGTGGAGACGTCTTCACAGGCGGAGTTGAGGCTTTACCGGCAGAAGCCTTCTTCTTCGACGGCTTCTGAGGCGCACTCCGGGCAGGCGGAGGCTTAGCCGAAGCCTTCACCTGCCTGGGAACAGTTAGAGCATCAGGAACAGGAACAGTAACAGGAGCAGAAGCAGAAGCATGTGCAGGCTGGGCAGAAGTCGACGGCACGGCAGCAACCGGGTCTGTAGGACCCAAAAGACCCTGCAAAGATGGATGTTGCTGGGTCAACAAAGTAACAAGCATGCCCACCGTCCTCGTCAAAGACCTGAGCTCAGCGCGCAAATCCGCCAAATCAGCAGACTCACTAACTGGGCCAGGCATTGACGCACTGCACACCTGAGCAAAAGAACGTGTTAGCGTCGGCGCCGATAGTTTGGCTTTCTTCCGGGCCTCCGAGTAGGAAAGCCCGTCCTTAACCTTCAATTCCTAAACACGACGTTCCTCAACATAAACATGGCAGTCCCGTGAAGAGGCCTGGTGCTGACCACCGCAGTTGACGCAGCGCGCCGGGGCAGCACAATCAGTGCCCTCATGGGCTGCCTGAGCACAGCTAACACAGGTTGGCTTAGCCTTACAGGAACCGCTGGTATGACCAAAGCGTTGACAGCGGTAACACCGCATTGGGTTCGGGACATAACATCTGACCTTCAACCGCAGGTAACCGGCAGTAATGTGCTGCGGTGCAACCGGCGAATCAAAGGTCAGGAAAAAGGTGTCAGTTGGCTGGGCACCATTCTCGCCTTTCCGCGTCAAACGCCTAACGGCCGTAACGCCTTGTGACTTGAGTTCGTCCAGGATGACATCATCACTGAGACCCCTCAAATCAAAGCACGTCACGACCCCCTTACTGCTATTTAAGGTACGATGCGGCTCCACACGCACCGGGCATAACCCTAGTGCACTCGCCTTCAAAAGCCTCTTTGCCTGAGCATCGTCCACAACCTCCACAAGGTATCCCCCAGCACGGAGCCGAGAGACACTCTTCGGATCTGAACCACAGATCCCCTTTAGCGCTTTGTGGACAGCGAAAGGACCGAGTTGTGTAACATCTCGGCCCTCGCCTGTCACCACCAAGAACTTCGGGACTTGGTCCCGACCCTTACTAATGTCCGGTAATTGGGCACCAGGCCCAACCATCTCAGGTTCCCTCCTCTGGCGCTTGCTAGTGCGGCGAGGAGGGGAAGAATTTTGGGGGGAAGAAAGTTTTGAGGGGGAGGGGGGAGAGGAAGTTGCCATGGAGAGCAAAAAGAAGTCGCGGCAGTGCGCCCCCCAGAAAAGAAAAACCCCGCGCGGCACTCGGGTGATGCAGGGCCGGAAGCCGCATATCCAGGGCCCTGCACCAGGAAGCTAACACCGCCGTCTATCTCGGTGAGGTGGCAGCCTAAGCATGCCGAGAGGCGAGGCCACCAAGGAAGCCGTACACACCACCTCCCTCGATAACCCAAACAGTTCGGGTCCGTGATGCAGATGGATACAGCACAAGCCGCCTCCCCACAACGACAGGACCCGAAAAGTCATAGCCGATTGACCTTAGGCCGGCTCGCCCAGGCCACCCGTCCTCCGGAATAAGGAGCCAAAGCCCGAAAGCCAGGATCTCCGCCTCCACGGATTACTAGGTTGCAGCACACGGCCAACATGCTGGGGGATGAGGATGAAAAGCCCAGTGGCCAGAATGGGCAAATCGGAATCAAACCCAAAAGGGGATTCAAACCGCCAAACATCCTCTAAGCAGCCACCCCGGGCCCGGTTTGTCTGGATGTCCCTTCACCTCTTTCGGACTAGTGCTTGCGACGGGTGTTAAACCTGCCCGCCATACACACCGTAGGCGCACTCGCAAACCGTAGTGTTGAGGTTGCTAGTGTTCAAGACGGACTAAAAACCCTCCGCCATGCAGACCCTTGGCACACTAGCAAACCGTGATCTTGGGTTCCCTTTTTAGGTATAATTACTCGTGTTGAAAGGATCTCAGTCCTGGAACATATCCTCACAGACATAGTCTATCTCGATTTGGTAGCAAAGACTGTCGGTGTCGTTGAAAAGGAGTTTAGCTTGATGTCCGTGCTTTGGTTGAATTTAGTCGTAATGTAAATCGTATATGGCTAATACGAAAGTCCAAAATAGAGCATTCCAAGCAGGTAGGGAGATCGTATCAAATTATTTGAATTTGTCGGTTGATCTGCAAGAGGTTTTCGTACAGGATCTTGAAGGAGTACATGTGATGTTGGGATATGTATTTCTACATTGTATCAGAGTTGGTGTATAGCTTGATGTTGAGTCGATTTTTTTTTGTTCTTCATAGTCTCGCCAAAATCGAGTTGTTTAATAGTTTAAAATAGTTTTTCTCAAATGCAGCTGGTGAGTCTTACATTTTCGTTGTGTTTAGCTCTACATAGTTCATCATCCATGGGGATTCGGAGTGATGGCGAGGACTCTTCAGATGCAGCAGAGATCTAACCTGTGTCGACGGTAGAAGTTCATGTTCTGGTTGAGGACTATATACTTCTTCTTGTGCAGACGAATCTTGGTGGGATTTTAATCTTAAGGTTTAGCTGTTCTCTCAATTGGTCGAATAAGGGGAAATAAACTTCTCCGTCATCTTGATTTTCTCGGGAGCAAGCGGGTAATCATTGTGCTGCTCGTGCACCTCGCTGGGATATTAGAGATCAACTTCCAGTATGTATCCAATGTCCGCATTGTCCGGTATGGTAGCTACGTCGTAGGTCATAATCTCTTCACTCGTTAGGTAATGGAACCTGGCATAAGGGAGAGTATCGTACATGTCAAAGCAGTAAAGGTTGGTCATGTCCAAGTCTACGATGTACACAGAGGGTTTAAGGCAGTCGAAGCTATTGTTGGACAAGTTGCAAAAGTTAACTCGTTCTTGGCTTTTGCAACCCTCTTCCCTACGAAGGAAACCCCACCTCGGATGCCAGAAGATATCACGTTGTGCTTGCCGAAGTATGTGATGAGTTCAAACTTGGGTTACTTTATTTTAAAGAGGATAGCCCTGATGAACACTGGAGTGGACATATAGTAGCAGGGATCCAACCTGTTGTTTTGAATGCATATTTCTCTGAAGTATTCAGAAACATCCATTAGAGGAAAACATCCATCATTTAGTAGACCAACACCAAATTTCGTGACCTTAAGGCGCAAGAACATACTTTTACCCCATTAATGCTTTGTCTTTCAGTTGGAAGTAAAATGACACTCTCAATGGTGGGTCTTCTTTATCGAAAACAGACGTGTGTTTGACATGCTGGTGAAGACAGACACCCTTTCGTGTCAAGACACTCTGAGCATTCTCTCGAGCCATCTCCACATGCCTTTTAGGCCATAGTCTAATGCAGCTTCGAGGATTGGAAACGCCGATGGCACCATTTCTGCAGTCGTCACCCATTATGTCCAACGAAGCTTTCAAGAAATTGTGACAATTTATGAATAGAAAATTTGTCTTGCTCACCTTAGTCACCATGCTCTGGAACATCTCGTCATTCCAACTAATGATATTCACTTTTCCCCAGAACGTACGTATGTTGGATATCAGGAGGTGTATGTCATATCCTTCTAGGTCTCGCAATACGATGGCAATGGTTCTTCTTTCTCGAGTCCTCATTGCGTTTTGAATGAGCGGCTCCTCTCTACCTTTCGCTGATGTGATAGTGATACATAACCTTATGCTCACTTATTTTTTTCGGATACATATGGTGGAAGAACCATGTTGCTGTACTTTGAAACTATATTCCATACGCAATTTGTAAACTGGGCTTGGCTCGCAAGCAGCTTGACTGTTGCATGCATTTCTCCGGCATCGGTGTACCTTGTGGTTATCTATAGTCCACACCAAGGGTTGTCTGTGCGAGATCTTGGTGTTATGTATCCCACCGTTCGTGTAAGTGAAGAGAAATTGGTTAAAAACGATACATTTATAATGTATTTAAACGCTCGTTGCGTCTTACCAAACAATTGTAAGAAATGTGTGTTGGCAGATTAGGTTTACGTAGGAGTAATAATGTATGAATGTATCTTTAATACCACATTGTTAAGCACATAACACATAGCAAAAGTATGTGAAAACATCCATTAATTTTTTTGCCAATTTTTTTAATGTGGAAATTTGGTTTTTAATTATTACAAGCAAATTGGATACTAACGTGGCACAGGGACTGTGAGGGCAAAATTATTCTTATGTGCTATTCGATCGTATTATTTCGAAGCTAATACAATTTAATTTTTTTAATTTTGGCGGTCATGGTGACACAGCAGTGGGAGAGCTCAACTTGGCTGTGCTACAGGTTAGATGATCTGCTGGGTAACTGGAAGGAGGTCTTTTTATAGCAAAGTCTGTGCTAGGCCTACTTTTATTGGGTAGTGATGAGTTACCAATTTCCTTCATTATTTTTGGGGCCTTAGTTTGGCTTATTCTGGACATTCTTTCAGGCCTGCCAGGCAGGCGATAACCAGGAAACGAAAAACTTTGGTTTATTTTTGTTGAGAAAAAATTATTCTGGTGTTTTTGCTGTTTATTTTATGTTGTTATTTTAGGTGAGTTACCTTGACTCGAATTTCACCGGGCATTGTATGAAACTTCACCAGGAAACGGCTTTAGTAACGTTTCTCTTTATGGGATTTTTTCCATTCCTACCCTTGGTTTTTTTCTTTGCTGCTCCGTTTCTATGGCTTTTTACCTTGCACTGTTTCTTCCCGAAGCTATTTTTCTCGTTTTTTTTTTGGTTCAGCTAGTTCAGCTGTTCTAGTCTTTGTTTTCTGTGGTGATTTCCGCAGCGTTTTTCCCCATAGAACACTGATAGACGACCTAACTTTACTGAAGGGCTTATTTTTACTTGAGAATTTACCTTCATAATTTTGTGACAACAATTAACCATTGGGAAACCAATAAATGGCAGCCAGAAGCCAATCACGCCTACTTAACACTGATTAAACGACCACACGGTATTTTATCAGATCAAATTATCAGCCTCATCCCTCCATCTTGATTTTTACGATTAACTCACCTGAATCCTGTTTTCCGCAGTATAGCGAACATTTGAAAGAACTGCATTTGGTAGGCCCACACCAATTTTCAAACGTATACGACCTACCTGATAAACAAATGACACATTATTTGAGTTCCCAGCAACGTGCGCCTATTCTTTGGTTACCATGGTTACAGAAGATGGGCAGCCCAAGTGTGTGAGGCTGCTTTCATTAGGCTAGGCCTGTCGCCGCCGCATAGTGGTAAAGGAAAACTCCAGTACGTAAATATTACACGGTACCTGAATTAACCGGAAACAGAACAAAATAAATTTATAATAATTGGCCTAAAACTTAGTATTCTTATGGAGCATATTATATTTTAAATCTAAGAAACAACATTTTCATTAAAAATAAAACACGTATTTACTTTGGTGAAACGCTCTGATAACCTACTTGTCCTATCATGAAAGTTACTTCCCCACTCAGGCAGTCTGACATATAAGACCAAAAGGCAACGTAAATAGGTTTGCATCTGTATTTATTTAACCCTTGTTGAGCCACTGGCTTTCCGTCTTAAAAGTGGCTTTTTATTTATTTTTTAACCAAAATAACAATTACGAAAGGAGTGATAATGGCAAAAATGGAGGCGACAAAGGGTGAAGAGGGAAACAATAAATTGGTAATACAAGAAATATTGTTAGAGCAAGAAGTCTCTGGCAGGCAATTGTTATTAAAGACATTAGCCAGAGTTTGAGTGACAATTGGATCTCTGCTGCACAATGAAACGTAACACATGCTGGCTACATTTTGATGACCCCGGCTGAATCTTTTGATATTGTTGGCAGTGAGATTGTTAGACTATCCGGTTTGAAAATTTGCGCGTAATCTTCAGGGTAAAAACTCAAATTGAATTAGCAAAGTAAAAGCATAATTACAGAACAACAGTGGATATAAATTTGCATAAAATGCCCTAAGGACGAGTGACTAAGTTCAGTCCTATCTGAGAATACTCACATTGAAAAAGAGTGGGGTTAGTGGAAGGGAGCAATATGCGTGCGGAGGTGTTGGTGATGAGTGACACTGCCCACAGATACGAACCATACCCACATGTGGAGCACAATGGGATGTACTTTGTGTAACTCGTACCATTCACAGTATGTAAGCTGAAACAGTGTGATGTGGTCGATATCGGTAATATGAACCTGGTAATCATTAGCGTTAAACCGAATACAAAGTTTTTTCTGCCAACTGAACTCAGATTCACAGTATCGTAAGGCCTCAACTCTAAGGTTTTCTCGCACGCCCTCCATAACTCAACTCGTTCACTGACCTTCTTTTGGTTATGAAACATGTCTGGTCTGTCTGTGTAACTCAGTTCCATAGTATTACCCAACACTTGCAGACAACAGCATCACCGTGAACATGTTTGGCTGAAATAACCATCTCAATGTAACGACTCATCATGTAGTACCCTTTGAGTGTTGTTGGTTTTTTTTTTACACTTTCTTTATAGGCTATTTTAATCACATTTTTTTAAAGAAAAAATATCTTGAGAGGGATGACGTCTAGTCTCTATGCGTCACACTCGGTATATTTTGGTAGTAATTGCAGAATATATTTTGGTAGAATTCACAAATGCCAATGGGAGAAGCATGTGAGGGGTAGATCCGTGAGAGAAAGGGCAGTAAGGGTGTGTGTGTGTGTAGGGAGATGTTGGTATCATGAAAGTCATTTGGGGCAAGGTTCCTGGAATGTTCCTTGGGGTGATGCCCTGTGGGCTTACCAGATTTATGTAGTATTTACGTACATTTTTACAGAATTTATATTTCCTGATCGGGAGAAGCCCATAAAGGTGAGGTCCCACTGTGGTTTAGGTCCCGTGGGGGAGGTCACAAGCGAGCCGGTGGGGTAACATTTTTGGGCTGTGGTGCGTGGAGTTGGGTCCCTTGGGATCACCAGATTCACTTATAATTTTTGAAGGTGGTGGGTCTGCCCGTTGGGTGACATCGTGTAGGATCACTAGATTTACTTAGAATTTTTAAGAGTGGTGGACCTGCCCGTTGGATGAAGTTCAGGATCCCACAGGAGGAGGTTCCCTGTGGTGGGATGATGACATCAAGTCGCCTGCCTGTCCGTGTGTGTGTGTTTGTGTCTCGAATTACAGCCTAAACCCCACTGCTTTCAACATTTCAAAACTTGAAAGTTTGACAGATATTTTGTCAGGTTCCAGAAATGTACTCAGCACCACCCCCCCCCCAAAAAAAAATAAAAATAAACTGTTCTGATGGCCATTTTGTAATTTGGCAATGAAAATCTTAAAGCATGACAGACAGAGGTTGACAGACACTGTAAATGAATTCGGCACCCCAAATACTTTGGGAACGTCAACTTATACTAAAAAGTAGTAGTAGTAAGCTTCATGAAATCTTTCTAGGTTCTAAAAGTGCTTAACATTACTACATTAAGAGCACTTTTTTAAGTGGCAGGATTTAGAATTAAAAATATAATTCCGTTGAACGATCTTTTTAGGAGAGCATTAAATTGCAGGATGCATTAAATTGGACATTAATTTTTCTGTATTTAACAAGTCCGAGTCAAAATTATCCGGTTCAACCTCCTTCTCCTGTACGTAAGTATAGCCAGTTTATTTGCATGGCATTTCGAAATTTCTACACTGGAACATTTTTTTATTTGCCAAGACTTACACAAATTTTTTTTTTCCAATTAAAGTATTTTTTACATCAAATGTGGGAGAGCACTTTCCAATATTCAGAAACAAAAATACTGTTCCCGAAAAAGTTTTTTTTTAACTATATCAAATAAGGCAGAGTAATACTAGATATTACTGTTTCCGTACTGAACAGGTCCAGTTTTCCAAGTGGATAATGTACCAGGCCCACACAGTAATGCTAAGCCAGGACTAGCTCAACATTACCCTGGTAGACCTTCTTCTGGAGGTAAGCACAACCATTTTACGTATAAGCGTATTTTGAATTTCTACCTTTACAACATCAGTGTCAAGAAGGTACGCCCACACAAAAATTAAAAAAATAATGGTGCAAGGATTGAAAAAGAGTTCCAAATTTCCCTACCCTGACCATGGTCTCAGAGGGAAGAGAATGCAAGATCGAGTCGCATTGCCTAATTTTGTATAAGTTAAAAAAAAAACGACCACACCAGGTTCAAAATCATTAACCTAGCATTACAATTTATTTTGTTCATAATGACTAACCTCTCCTCCTGGAGGTAAGTACTGACATGATTATTTTGTCATGCATTCGGAAATTTGTACATTGGAACATTTTTTTATGGAGATAGGATTTAGAAACAGAAATAAAGTACCTTTGAAAGTGTTTTTCTTTTGTGCATGAGATGGTCAGTTCTGATAGAGGAACATTATCAGGAATAACTTTTTTTGTATTGGCCATGTCTGGTTTTCATAGTGGGATCATACTGCAAGCCTGCATGAAAATGCTATACCAGGCCAAAATGGGTTTCTACTTAAAAGAATGTTCCCTAAGTTAAAGGAACGTAGACTCCTTTTTTTTCCTTTTCAGGACTTAGTTATCAGGATAGAGTGAGAGAGAGGGCGTTAGAATAACGAGCAGTGACAGCCTTACGTTCGCAAAAGTTACTAAAGAATAAAAAAAAAAACATTATTGACCAGCAATTCTTTTTCCCATGGATTCATCTTAATTATTCTGTAGTTTCCATTTTCTGGGGTTAATCAATTTTTCTCAATCGTGTTAAAAAAATGTGGGGTAGTGAAAGATCCAGGAACAGCCTCAACAGGGAAGCAGGAATAGCCCGGAAGTAACAGTGGGTAAAGGCCAGTACAAATATCAGAAGAGATCTGTGAGATCAAGCCACCCACGCTCTGTTTCCAGATCCTGTTCCACACGTGATAGCAGACTTCGTTACTACGAACTAATGCTTCTTAAAAAAAAGACCATATGATCATCTCACAACATACTAGTTTTAGCCAACCTAGAACCAAGATAACGTTATGACCAGTGACAGTAAACCAAATAGGAAGCAAGGAAAGTAACAATGGCGGAACAGTGACACTACTATGTATAACTCTAATACTAAGTGCCAACGAGGACTATTAGAACCAAGAATAGAAATTAAAGAAATATTAATAGAAAGAATAGAAATAGAACCAAGAATAGAAATACGATAGAAATTTTCCATGGTCCCAGTAACTACAAGACCTGGAAACCCAGTTCATTTGTCAAGCCAGATAAAAAGGCTGGGACAAAGCAGTTCTGACCCAGGACCCCCAAACCTCCAAGTAGCAGCACCAGCAGAAATTGATCAGTGGAACCAGCTAAACAACAGTTGCCTGGTCATGATGGTGCTGTAATGTACCGGACAGATCGCCTCCAAAGTTTCCTTAAGGAGAACAGAATCCAATAGATTTGCACTGTCCCAAACTTGCCTCAAGGGAACGCCATCCGATGCTCTGGGTGCCTTTCCTACATTTGTCTTTTTCCTGAGTCCGGCCAGCCAAGTTCAATCCGAAGGAGTCTCCCAGAATTTATTTCGTTTATGATGACCTGATTTACGTTCCGAGTACATGTAAACATCAACTTCGTTGAGGACATTAATGAGTGTTAATATTTTTCTACCATTCACCACAATACGTCACACTTAATTTGTTCCACTACAGCAACACAACGAGAAGAGGAAACCGAAACGCCCCCTACCACTCTAGTGGGAAAGAATCCAGGCAAATCATGCCACATTTACTGGTAAGAGTGGTGGGCCCCACGTCCCCCTTCATCCTCACCAAACAACTGTGAAGATAATCAGTCGAAGGACTCTACCTACACCCATCCTCATCAACTTGATACTGTGCAACTACTGGAACGTTCGCTAATTACCATTCAAATGTTCCTTGTAGAGGATGTAGGGGAAATACGTTCCCTTAACTGTGACTCAATAGACGAAATAGGGGGTCTAAGGTACCGTGAGCAACAAGAGGAACCGACGGAGTCGCTTCATAGCTTGTCCCATTCTTTCTCTTCGACTGATTTTTTTGTGGATACTCGACCATGTATGCAGTCAACTCCAGTACGATAAACATACTCGCCTGATACAAGTGGACACCCAGTGGTCTTCATATTAGATCATCCAGAAGACAGTGCTGCCTAAATGCCAAATTTGAAGAATTTTATTAGTAAGGGGCCATCGGTACATGGTCTCATCCTTCTTAAGACAAATCGCTGGTGTTTAGGAAACACAGGAATTTTCTATATTACCACATACTTTTTCGCTTAAACAACTGACCAAAACTAAACCCCTTTCATCTAACACTTTAAAAAACTATTCTTAGCATTTTTACTTTTAAAGGCAGGTAAAACCTTTTTTTTAGCTTAACTATAAATGTGTCTAATAATACAGCCCTCCCCATAAAGTGAGAAATGGTGATAAATTTGGCAAATTCTCTAACAAAAATTTATGGTCATTAAAATTCTCATTTACCAATACATTTCTGTAATAATATATACTTACTTATATTACTAATATGTTGGTCTTCATAATTAAATAAGTTGGTTTTGGAGCGAACTACATAACGCTATATTAAATCGCCCCTGTTTCCAAAATAATCGATTGCTATAACAATCCTGGGTAATTTCACTTAAATTCCACTGTTGAGTTCGACATCTTGGCATCCATTTTCTTAGTCCCCAAACCTTGCTGTTCCCCTGTATAGGGCGATAATTTTACCTTTTTTCCTTTTTTTGGTCTTGACTAATGAAAACTTATATTTGTTCCTCACTCCCTACTCCATCGCCACTTAAAACGAGCAGTCAGAGGGGGTGTCAGAAAAATATTACTCACTACGAACAATTGTTTCCTTCTTATAATCGCGCTGGTAAATATTTCTGCCTCTTAAGGGCGCCTACCCGTTTTAGTAAAATTTCGTAGATGTTGATTTATTGTTTTTTCGTTACGAGTGATTTTTTTTCTTCATGAAGCTACACACTGGGATCTGACAAAGCAGACTACTTTTAATAAAAGCCAAGAATTGTCTTGAGTAATTCTTGCATCAGTGCGATTGTAACATACCTGCCCTTCTAGTATTGCTTTCCTACTGCCTTTCTTTTCTTAAGTGTCATTTCTGATGTACTGTACACATTGTTGCTAAACTAATACAGCTTCTTTGTACTGTTGAGGCTCAGTCACTACTGCAATAGTGCCGCCGCCACCCCCTTTCTCGTCTTTCTCCTGAAATGCTTTTTTTAATTACTTTTTTCCTGCTCTGTAAGAGAAGTCTGCAGGATGCATAAGTTTTATGAACAATAAAATGGCTTCCGAAACACAATTTTAAGTAGGCCTAACAACGAAATTCAACCGTGACAGAAATGGGACATTCGTCAACTGACAAGATATAAACTCATATGCAGTACATCGTGTGCTTCTCTACCGAAATGGGTTCGTAAGATGTTACTTAAAAAATGTTCCTCCGAGTTAAAGGGACAATACCCTCCTTTGTCCTTATCAAGACTTAGTTATCAAGATAGAGTGAGAGAGAGCACATTAGAACATTGTGAAGTGGCTACCTTACTTTCATAAAAACTACTCAAGAATAAAATAGAACATTTTCCCCATGGATTCATCTTTATTATTCTAAAGCTACCTTTGTCTAGGGTTAAGTATAGGTTAGTACCCGCTTTCCGAGTACTGAGGTTAACAATGTTGAGGCCCTGCTGGGGCCGAGCCATTGTTGAGCTCAGGAAAGCGGGTATTAACCCATTTATCACCCAGTCGCGTAACAATTGAAAGGCGCATTCACCGTCATTTTTATTGCAACATCGTTGTTGTTAGGTGAAGGGGAAAATCGGCATTAGGATTCGTTTTTTGTGCAAACATTGTTGCACGCTCAGTTGCATTGTCAAGCTTTCTTTGCAAAAGAACGTCAGCACAATTCGTTCTTTGTTGTTCGCATGCTGGCCCTTGTCGATTTCAGTACTCCATGCCTGGGATGTAAATCCCAGTCCTCCGGGCCTGAGATGAAGGTATCAAGCTTGTTGCATTGTTACAAGCATTTGTTGTATAGTACTGAGATCATCTAAACTGGGTGATAAATGATTTTTCTCAATCGGTTGTGTAAAATAATGTGTCGTAGTGAAAGTGGGTTAAGGCAAGTACAAGAGTCAGATGTAGTGTATGAGATCAAACCGCTCATGCTCTGCTTTTGGATCGCAGGGGCATACTTGGAGGGCCACCTAGGCCTAGGAAATGGTTAACGTAGGCCTCTCTCTTGTGGCATCTCATAGAAATCAGTGATCATGAAAACATTTCAATATGCCCATGATAGGCCCTCGAACCATAGACCCCACGGGAACCCTCCCGTTTTTCCCCGTGCGGTCAGTACGGCCCTGCCAGTATCCCTGCACTTGATCGGTTTGTCACACGGGTTAGACTAAAAACTTTCATTTTGGGACAAACGAAATGAATCAGCACAGATGTAGGCATGGGTTTAATAATTGAGGCCATAAAATTGCACGCGTACTAGGTTTAAATCGTGATGCGCACCATTATTCTTCTCCGTTCCAAATAGGCCACAGAACGTAGAGCAAAAACACCGTTAGAAATGATGATTCAGTTCACACAAAGTCGCAAAACTTGCTTTCGTTATGTAAAACTAACGAATAATCCGCTGATTCCAAAAGGCCAATCTGTATAGTGCTAGAGCAATTGCTAGAATTAAGTTCGATCGTCTAAGCCTAAATGTATCCCGCTAGCTTGGTAGTCTTGCTGCACTTCAACCAATCAGAACGAAGCCTCGATCACGTTGTGAACAACATGCCAGCAACGATCAAGCTGATGCATGGCCGTGCACTTGATTGGTTAGGCTCTCAGGATTAATAAAATATTAGCATTGTGACACAAACGTATGAATCAGCACAAACTAGGCGTGTACTTAATAATTTGCGCCCAACTCTGGTTAAGCGAGCAGTCAGGTAACGAAACACTGTACACGGACTAGCGACCTAGTCATCTCACAGTTCCGCCAGTTACCCCTCACTCCTGGCTGGGCGAAATCCAGTTAAGTGATTTCTTGCTCGTTTTGAACAAGGAAAAAAATTAAGTGCATTATTCAATAAATGCATACATCTGTGCGGATTCATACCTTTGTTTCGCAATGCAAGTCTTTTACTCAATCTGAATCACAAATCACCGAAGTGCAGGAACATGTATCAGCTTAATCTTTGCTGCCTTCCTGTTGCACCGACATCGTAGCTTCATTCTGACTGGGTTGCATTGCTGCGAAGCTACACACTAACAGGATATATGTAGGCCCCGCAGAGCCGTGTGACATCAGCAAGCTTTACTTAGCAGTACTGAAATTTTAAGATATAGTGAGTGAGCTACTTCACATTGTTATAACATGGACTATACTACATGAGCTGCTTCAGAATAAAAGTGTTATAATATTTAAACCGACCTGCTTGCTTATATTTTTCCGAGACCTTGAATCCCAGAGACGAAAATTGACATATATATATACTGACACCGCCAGGTCAGCATAGCGTGCTATATAACGTGATATAGCACTCCGTGGTGACCTGGCGCTGTCAGTATATATATGTCAATTTTCGTGTCGAGGATTCAAGGTCTCGAGAGAACATGAGCAACCAGGTCGGTTTAAATATTATACCACTTTTATCCTGAAGCAGCTCACGCAGTATAGTCCATGTTAAGTATGTCAATGTGAAGTAGATCACAAACTATATCTTAAAATTCCACTACTCTTACACTGCAGGAAACATCGTAGTGGGGGTGGGGTCCTTCTTTTTGTCCGTGACCAAAATATAACAGGCCTCAAATGTGTAAAACTTGAGATTGATGAAAACGAGGCATTGTTGTGTAGTTTTCTTGTGACTGATCAAAAAATTTAAGTTATTGCATTATACAGAAAACCATCCTCAAACCGAACAAAATTTATTAAAGAATTAAAACAACTCCTAAAAAGCAAAGAAAAAATCTAAATTTGATTATTATGGGCGATTTCAATCTGAATATTCTCGAGGGGCATCAAGATCCAACTGAAAAGTATGACATTGATAAATTCGAAAATTGTATGGCTTATTTAGGTTTCTCTATACTAATCAACACACCAACAAGAGAGGAAATACGAAATAATAAGCTTATTAAATTTTGCGTCGATTTAATTTATTGCAGAATGAAAAACTGGAGTTACAAATCATACGTTATCAAAATAAAGTTAGCAGACCATTATTTTACATCTGTCCAATTTAGGAATAGTGCTATTAAACAAAAAAAATATGGAATTATAGATAATCATTATCAAAACAAATACAATAATAAAAGAATTATCTGCCAACTAAAAAAATAAAATTGGAATTTCCTAGAGTCATACACAGACCTGAACCAAAGTTGTGACATAATTGAAGATAAAATTAACTCAATTTATGAAAATAATAAACATAATAATTCTTGCATGAAAAAAGGGGCGAAACAAAAAAAATCTAGTCCCTTTAAAAACGATTGGATGAATACAGAGCTACTAAATAAAATTAAGAAAAAAAGAAGCTGTGGCAAAACATTGAAAGACAAAAAACTCAAGCAAAGAACAAATTGACAACTACAAAAATGTTAAAAGACAGGTAAACAGTGATATTAAAATTGCTAGACAAATCTATTATCAAAATTTTATTTGAAACAATAGAAATTATGGAGCAAGGATTTGGGAGAAAATCAATGAGGTGTGCAATAATTCAAAAAATAACAAAAGTAATCTTGACGAGCAATTAAAAAAAGCATCCCCGAATATGGAGATAAAAACTTTATGCAATAATTTTGCCAATTACTATAGCAACGAAATCCCGGATTTAAAACTACTAAATAAAAATATTAAAAACTAAAATTAAAATTAAAACGATAAAGTCAATTCTGTTACACAAATAATACCTCTAAATCATTACGATATTGTTTCGATTATCAATAAACTAAATAATAAAAAGTCAAGTGGACATGATGGATATCATGGATCATTTCAAGCAAACGAAAGAACAAACAGCTAAATTTTTAACCTTTTAAAATTTCTGCTATGATTGAAACTGAAATATGGCCATCTAAGCTAAAAAAAAATAATAATAATTAGACCTATTTTCAAACAAAAAAAATAGCCAGAATGACTACAGCAATTACCGCCCAATAAGTCTTCTACCAGTTCTCAATAAAATCATTGAAAAATTTTTTGCAAATAGAATTGCTGCGTTTTTAAAGAAGTAAATAAAGTACATTCTAAATAAAGTACAGTTTAGGTTTCAAGAAGGAATTGGAACTTTTAACTTAGAACGGGAATTTTATTGTAAATAATTTATTTATAACTTCTATTGTGTGTTTTTTTATAATATTCATTATTTTTAAGCTTTACTACTGTAAATAGAATTTCCTAATTTTTTTAACAGTGCTCTTTTTTTGTGGATTTTACTGTATGTACATAATGGGTTTTTTAATGATATGTGAGACAGTAACATATATTTTTAAGATTTTTAAGATTTTTAAGATTTTTAAGACTACTTATATTAACACTATTTTAACTATTTTAAAAGCGTTATTTAGTTAATATTAATTTATGCAACTGATTTTTGAATTTAAACAACGGTATGTGTATTTGTTTGCTGTCTGTGTATTGCCCCTCTAACAAGTTCAACTGAACTTCGAGCCCGTCTTATCAATAAATTAAAAAAATTATTATTACTGTTATTATTATTATCATTATTATTAGTATATATTTAAATTAATATATCCCTTTTAGTGTTGCTCACACAAGTTTGTAAAAACTTCGACCCATGTAAACAATAAATAAAGCTTATTATTATTATTATTATATGAATATATCAGTAATTGAAATCAAATACAATCAAATCTGTGAACATCTCAATAATTGGAATCATATTCAATCTATTCTGTGAATGTATCACTAATTGGAATCATATTCAATCAATTCTGAATATCTCTGTAATTACACAAGCTTTACTCTACTTAGCCACATTTGAAAGGGCTTCTAGTTTTAGATGGTTCACTTGACAACCAAATATCCATGAACTAATTTTTTAAGTAGGTGATTACGGAGTTCTTGCATTCTAAATAACTATTTCGTTCAACAGGTACCACAGGTTACGAAGTGGGGCTCATACCAGGTCCCCAACAAAATGTTATACCAGATGATGCTCAGAACAATCAACCTGGCGTTGAAATTTATCCTCCCCCTAAAGGTAAGTAAAGTGATGAAATTTTATATGATAGTTAGGGCAAAAAGATGAACCAATATACATTTGCTATAGTCATTTTTAGTCTCAGTAAGTTTTAATACATATCGATGCACTAGCTACACAAAAAAAACAATATTTGCCAATGTCGGCCTTAGGGTAAAAGTTTACAAAGTAAAAAAAAAAAAAATATTTCACCAAAAAGATCATCATATTTCACCAATTTGTGTCACTAATTTCTGAAAATTATGCATTTCAGAAACACAATAAGGTTATAAAACCAGTCACAAGACTCTTTCTTTAGCAATAACTACTAATAAATTAAAGTTCTACATCCACCTAATAATAAATAAAATTCAATCTCTTATTAGGCCATTATTAGGTCATTACTAAACAAGCATATTGTGAAACTTGGTAAGATATTGTATTTTATTTATTAGGTGGCAGTCTGTGGTCAAATGTAAAAAATTGGCTTCTATGGATTGGTTGATGATGCAAATGTGAGCATGGTCTGAATGTCTTCGTCAGAGTGTATAAAATTAGACAAACATTATTTTCTGGGTGATAACAATTTCGAAAACCGTGCAGTTGTGTCAGAGCGGCATAAAACAAAATGGCCGCCACCAGAAATTATTGTTTGTTTTTGTTACTAGAACTATTAGTCCTACGAAAAAATTCATTGGACCAAATTTGTTTGTTTTAATATTGCCCACAAAATTGGTCCTTAGCAATATCTTGTATGTACAATCGTTCATCAGCAAATGTATTCTTAATCATGAAAAAAAATGACTGCCAACTGCAATAGTTTTTTGCCTGTACTTTGAGAACTGTTAGTCTTACGATGAAATTTCAAAAGTGCAAATTTGTTCTTCAACAAATTGTTACCGAAATAGTCTCCCAGCATACTTTTCAAATAGCTACGTAATAGCTTCATATAGCCACATAATAGCTACAACCTGCAAACCGTGTTTTAAATTAAATCAAAATATTCACCATTTTTCTATGATTTGAAAAATCTTTTTATTTGAAAATCTTATTAACCCTCGGCTAACCCGTAGCCGCCTAGATACGAACGTACGCCTTCAACGTATAACAGCAAAAAACTAAGTCCCAGCGCGAGTTTTGTGAAGGGGCCTTGGGTACCCCAAGCAAAGCTCGCAAGCACAGCCTAGTGGTCTGCGTTGTCGGCTCCAAACCAAGAGAATGCCAGTTCGAATCCGAGAACTGACCCGAGTCCCATATGGGACTCTCAAAAAAGGGTATAAAAGTATTTTCAGGTGGTTATGGGTTATCGGAAAAAGCGCCAAATTTGTCAATAGTAAATTGTCATAAAAAGAATGTCGAAATTGTGACACATAGAAAATAATAGGTTATATACATAACGTTTAGTTGAATTACCAATCTTGGAGCCACAATAGTTGCATCATTTCTATATTATCTTCACCATCACTATTCGTCATCATTATCACTGTTGGTACCGTGTATTTCCTATATTTCTTCTTCTTTCTTCACCTTAATTATCTCATTGCTGTGGGCTTCATCTCATGTACACAAATTGGCACATTTGAACCATTTGCACTACATTCACATGGGGAGAGCATCTTCGTTGCATACAAGAACAGAAACAGACTTCTAGTGCACGTTCTGGGGTACTGGGTTTAGTACAGGTCACATATTCAAACAATTCTCCAAGTTTTGTGGGTGGAGGAATAATTGAATACTGGACAATGTCCTGATTCCATTCTTGATGAATGTGTTGAACATTAAATTGTAGGGGAGCCCTAGATATAAAATTACCTTTTCAGTATTTTGCTATCTGCAGGTCCGGATCAAAAGTATACTGTTCAAAGTGGGCAACCGTCTCCTGGAGGTTGGCACAACCAGTTTATGTATAATCATATTTTGAATTTTTCCCTTAACCCCTTCAGTGCCAGGGTTGTACTCCCATGCAAAAACTCAAAACGCTTAGTGCAAGGATTAAAAGCGAGTTTCACAAGGTTTCCTTGCCCCTGACCACGGTCTCAGATCCAATAAGATTAAAACGGAAAGTTAAATATTTAGAGTAAGGGTCTAAAAGTTAAAACCTAGAAGGAACACGGACAAGCTTTGACAGTCAGGTTCTAGGTGTAAAATTTTGTCAGTGAGAGGCTGGTAAGCATTAGACTTTTACTACCCGGTGGTTAGCTTAGTTCTAGTCTATTCGGACAGAACGTGTGTTTGAACGGTTGTAACAGATTTTCTTTGTTCTTAGAATATTGTTATGGAACTTTAAGAACACGATTTAGATTAGGGGTTTGAATAACATCTCTGTAATGTGTGGTGCAGTGGCAAACCGGACCACTGCACTGTGACTGAGGTTGGCGCTAATGACCAAGTTGTCGACGCGCCATTAAGCCTCAATCCCCCCCCCTTTAAGAACACAATTTTCTTGTGAAGTTTGGCATTTTGTCGTTTGATGCTTTAGAATCTTTTATTATATTTCGTAGATTTATAGTAGAGGATAACCAACATTGCCCTCTGCTGTGAATATGCTGTCATGTTACAAAATCGAAAATTAATTTTCAACATAAAGCAAAGCAGGAAATATATATCATACTACCACTGAATCAACACATGTTGGAGGATTTACAGATTTTTGTCAAAATGTATTTATTGCTGGCCACCGGGTAGTAAGGGTCTAATGCTTACCAGCCTCTTACTGACAAAGTTTTACACCTAGACCCTGACTGTCAAAGCTTGTCCGTGTTCCTTCTAGATTTTGGCTTTTAGACCCTTAATCTAAACATTTAACATTCCGTTTTTGTTTAGTAATTCGTGTTACTTTTAGAATTGCAGCTAAACTGTAAAACAGTGCAGTTGACGGTCAAAGTTGTGAGTTTAACACAGAGACCCTAGGCTGACCCTTAGATAAGATAAGAATAATTTAATTCGCACAAACGCGAATGGGAACGAGGAAGGGACGATGCCACTAACACCCCGCCCGAGTTTAAAAGGACGATTTTTGAAACACCAAAAACTTGAAGATAAAAAATCACTACGATTCGACCCATACTAACACTCGCCAGTGTTAATAAGAGATCTTATTTCATTGCCAGTCATTGTGGACGTTAAAAAACAACGAAACCAGGCTAATAATAATCAACCTGGTATTCAAAATTATTCTGTTCAAATTGACTACCTTTG
Organism: Lithobius niger; assembly: GCA_023313725.1. Lineage (NCBI taxonomy): Eukaryota > Metazoa > Arthropoda > Chilopoda > Lithobiomorpha > Lithobiidae > Lithobius > Lithobius niger. Next base: position 1,967 of record JAHWFP010190200.1, on the reverse strand, counting down.
TCTAACCTAAGTGCAGCCATTATCAAGGACCGCTAAGCTGTCCTTATGTAAGCCTCAGCATGAACTTCCATGTTAAACGTTAAAGTCCTACAGTTTCGGCCAGAATTGACATAGACCAACGAAATTCGGTATTTGGGGACGTGTCGCAACTATTTCACTGCATTACAAATTTTAACGACAACAATCAAACCGTTCGGCATCCACAGTATGGCCATTTGTTGTTTGTTTGTTTGGTTGTTGGTTGGTTGTTGTTGTTTGGTTGGTTGTTGTTGTTTGGTTGGTTGTTGTTGTTTGGTTGGTTGTTGTTGTTGTTGTTTGGTTGTTTGGTTGTTTGTTGTTGTTTGGTTGGTTGTTGTTTGGTTGGTTGTTGTTGTTGTTGTTGTTGTTGTTGTTTGGTTGGTTGTTGTTGTTGGTTGGTTGTTGGTTGTTGATGGTTGTTGGTTGGTTGTTGGTTGTGGTTGGTTGTTGGTTGTGGTTGGTTGTTGGTTGTAGTTGGTTGTTGGTTGTGGTTGGTTGTTGTTGGTTGTTGTTGTTGGTTGTTGTTGTTGGTTGTTGTTGTTGGTGGTTGTTGTTTTTTGTTGTTGGTTGTTGTTGGTTGTTGTTGTTGTTGGTTGTTGTTGTTGTTGTTGTTGTTGTTGTTGTTGTTGTTGTTGTTGTTGTTGTTGTTGTGACTCTTTGCCCTCACATGGAGACCGAACCACTGAACCGATTTTCAAGTTCTATAACTTAAAACGTAGGTATGGACAAGGCCTAGGGCCTTTCGTAGGCTATTTTAATGTAACTACAATATTCTTGACACGGAAAGCCAAATGGGCTAAAACCTTTGCTCTCATCTAGAGACCGAACCAATGAACCGATTTTCAATTTGTGTAGCTTAAAATGTAGGTATTAACACCGACCAGGGCCTTTTGAACTCGATTTTGATGTGACTGCAGTATTCTAGTCAGCAGAGCACTGGGCAGAAATCATTAATGTACTCTTTGCCCTCTCTTGGAGTTCGAACCACCGAACCGATTTTAGAGTTCTATAGCTTAAAACGTAGTTATGGACAAGGCATAGCGTCTTTCGCATGCTATTTTAATGTAACTGCAATATTCTTAACACGGAAAGCCAAGTGGGCTAGAAATTTTGCCCTTACCTAGAGATCGAACCAATGAACCGATTTTCAATTTGTATAGCTTAAAATGTAGGTATTAACACCGACCAGGACCGTTTGAACACGATTTTGATGCGACTGCAGTATTCTCGTTAGCAGAGCAATTATTATTGTAGAGCACTGGGCAGAAATCATGAATGTTGCTGTTGGGACTCTTTGCCCTCACCTGGAGATCGAACCACTGAACCGATTTTCAAGTTCTATAGCTTAAAAAGTAGGTACGGACAAGGCCTAGGGTCTTTCGCATGCTATTTTAATGTAAATACAATATTCTTGACACGGAAAGCCAAATGGGCTAGAAATTTTACCCTTACCTAGAGATCGAACCAATGAACCGATTTTCAATTTGTATAGCTTAAAATATAGATATTAACACCGACCAAGACCTTTTGAACACGATTTTGATGCGACTGTAGTATTCTCGTCAGCAAAGCAATTATTATTGTAGAGCACTGGGCAGAAATAATTAAGTGGAGTAACACATTTTTACAGAAATTTTGCAGAAAACATAAATTTGGTGCACAAGTCTTTCTTAACAGTAAAAATCGAACCACCCATGGAACCCTATGAAATGCCCCAAAGTGCCTTCAGTGCCCCCCCCCCCCTCCCGCCCCAGACCCCCACGTGATGCCTCCCAGGGGTTTGAGCAACAAATTCTTACAGATCAAGCTAAAAATATGAAATTGGGTGCAAAAGTCACTCTTAGCAGTATAAAACGAATCAGCCATGGAAAAGACTCTCTTATGACAGCTATTTTAAGGTGATTACAGTGTTCTTTTCTGTGTTATTCTTGATAAAACAAGAAAAAAAT
>JAHWFP010190199.1:0-25884 GCA_023313725.1 Lithobius niger | reverse complement strand
CGCGAGCATCGACCTTGCTGCTTTGCTATAACGGATACTCACAGCTCGCACATTCCCCAATCTGCGCACTGGGCCAAAATCACACATTTGTCGTTACACAAGTGACGATTTTTCACGAACGGTATTCGTACCGCGGGTTGTTAAATACTACAGAAGTGCATACATAGACACGGGTATATCCTTCGACAGCCTACAACAGACATGACGACTGGAGATTCGTGTTAACAAGCCGCCGAGGAGGAAGGAGCAAGCAACCTTTACGGGAGTCGACTGTAGCCCGGGAATGCGTCGTCTGCTCTGGGCCGAGGCCAGAAAACGCTCATCGCACTTAACACACGCACCATACACGGGGAGGCTTGCAACGTATCGGAACAGCGAACGTCGTGCTACGTAACGCACAGGCGCGCGTGCACGCTCACACACACACACACACACAACACACCACACAGACACAGCAGACACACATTAGCGAACGGCGCTGTGTTGGCGAGGTCCGAAACCTCCGTACAGTGTGATTTCCTTACCTTGTGCGATCGACGTAAACCATCCGGACCGCTGGTTTCACGACGTTGAATTCGTGGCTGCCGTCATGAAGCTGGTTTCTTCGGCGTAGATTCGGCTCTCGTTCATGCCCCACACCCACCCCGTTTCTCGGGAGGCTCGCTGTAGCTGTTCCCTAGCACGTCAGCGATCATGTGACGTTGCAGGGGGGCGGAGTGGACCTTTTTACCCAGCGCGCGCTGGAGGAAGGAAGGAGGGGGCGTAGGGGAAGTGAGGGAGAGGGGGTGGGGAAGTGCTGGGAGGATTGGGGGGGGGGGGGGGTCAGTGTAGGTGGGAGTTGGGGGTGGTGGACGAAAAATGGCTCGGCTGTGTGAGTGAGCTGACACAGAAAATGAAGGTTGGTTGGGTGGGTGGATTGCGAGCCACTGCACTACCACACACATAAGCCTACACCAACTAACAAACATAGATAAGGTTGAACCGGAACAAGTACACACTGCAGGAATAGTATTACACAAGGAAGGAAGGAAGGTGGAGTGAGTGGCGGTGGGTGGAGGGCGAGTACTACGTCACCTGTGGTGGTTTGTCGCTATAGCAGTCCCCACCCAAAACGCTTCAATCATATCGCACCGTCCGTAAGGTATTCGCGTGTTTGGCAGACATTGGACTTTTTACCGATGAATGTAGTTGATTTTCCTGTTTCGTGTGTATCTGACTGATGCTCGGTGTAGCAGAGAAATGTTGTAGTAACTGTGGTGATGCTTGAGGCGTTATACTGGTGGAGCACTGGTCGTGCATTGTTGCGAACAATGAGAAACAATGGTATTAAGGGTCCTTGCTTCCATGATGGTTTTCTGAAGTAACTCAACATTAAGTCAAGCTTATGAAATGTAGTAAATGCATTATTGTCTCCTTTTTTTTTTCCTATGTGAGGTTTTGGTTTGCCACTTTTACTCAAACCTGTACATGCAGCAAATGTGTGGAATGCGCGAAAATAGTGAGTTGGATGTCCCTTTAAATTATTATTACCCAATTTTCACGATTTCACTCATCTTTTAACAATGAAAGGCGATGGGATTGTAACAATGGGTTTGATGGAAGAGAGGTGAGATGGATGGATGGGGGACTGAGATGGGGGAGGGGAGGGGTGAGATGAGGGGAAGAGTGAAAGGATCCCCAAAATCTCATTATTATAGCGCTGTTGCACGATGTGGGGCAGACACCCCCGTTTAGGTTTAGGTTTGTGCTCCTAAAAAGCAAAAAAGCAAAGAAAGCAAAGCCCACTTACTCCAAATCAACGACGAATTCCCCTTCAATGAACAAGGAGTAACAATGCTGTCAACAATGTTGTCGCATTGTCGAGCTTTCAGAACAAAAGACCATCAGCACGATTCGTTCTTTGTTGTGCGCGTGCTATCTATCCAATTGTCGTCGGATTAGTGAGAGAGTGAAATTGGGTGGTAAATTTAAGGGGTGACCTAGTTCTCTCCCTGTTAAAGTCGAAATTTCCAGGCTTAATTTCTCTGCTGTCTTTCAGTATTTTCCGTTGAGATTTGATGTAAACGTTGCTGGACTTGGTGAACATGTGTACCAACTTTTATTAATTTCTGATTTGTCATATTGGAGATCTGGACTTAAGCTGGAATCATGAGTTTCATCTTTGGCTTAGGTCCGGGATGGCGAACCTGTGGCACGTAGGGGCTTTTCTAGTGGCACGCGAAAGCCTTTCGAAAAATTAGTGCGCGATGAGATATTTTTTGCGCAACAAAATAAACACACGTATATATCGTTACAGCACGGCAGCTTTGACTTTTTTCCCTCACCTTGTCTTTTTCTGTTTACAAACAATGGGCCCACAAACATCACGAAAAATTTATTATGAACAATGGGAGCAGTCCATTGCTGACACGACGTGTGGCTTCAATGAAATGAAAGACTCTCGTGTAATGTCAGAACTGATTGCATGAGGTATATAAGACGTTCAAGAATTGAAAAATGGTGAATAATTAAAGAAATTACACAAGAGAGAAGCAGACCTGGCCCCAACACAGAAACGGTCTGAAAAGAAAATACTACCAAAAGCAGATCAACTTATATTTCATTGTTGGAATAAACTTCTTTGCGACTTTGCCGCCATGAAAAAGATTGCGTTTACATCATTAGCGACATCGGGATCCAGCTACATTGCTAACATGTAAACTCACTCATGAACAATTATCTTTTCGACCACATACAATTACCTGCTAGAAGACAATAGCGAAGCATGCATCAAAATGATGCTAGGCACATATGAACCGCGCATCGAAAAGTTACCAGTTGTGAAGCAAGAGCAGATTGAGTCGCACTGATGTGGCACGCACTGCATGTTTTCTATGCTAATTTTTGTTTTATTGGCACTTATGTAAAGAAAGGTTCGCCATCCCTGGACTAGGTGGTAGTGGTGGTGGTGGTGTGGACTTTGGACACGTTTATACAATGGTCTCTACATACTAAACCATTTGTCCTAGAAAGCTGGTTCTTAACGCAGTTTAAAGATCTACTTCCGGAGATGTCCCCTTTAAAAAGAAATTTCATTTTGTCGTGCTATTGCTGAGTTGCGGGGAGTTAATGACGCTTTATTGGGGCCCTGGCCCGCAGCCATGCGCCCGCCCTAAAGTAATATTACAATCATACACACAGTTACGTACTACGCTAACCTATACCGTATACACTAACGGGGCCGTGAACGATCAGTTTTATTGTTTTACATTGTTTTAAACATTGTTATTACGCAACAATGCCAATCAGCAAACGCTAGCCGCAAGAAGTAGACTGAAAATTAAACATGTGCTTGCTAACAATGCTGGTGAGCCAATACCTCACCCGAACATTGAGAAAATATCAGTATAACAGTATATAGCTGTTCGGCGACGCCCTTCCGTGTTAAAGCTAAAACGTCCGTTGGCCATTTGGCTTGCCGTCCTGTTATAATACAAATAAAGGCCAATGCTGCTGAAAGAGAGCTGCGGACAAACAAACTTTCAACAGAAAGACTTGCACCGCATCCGTGAGCGCAGCGAGCGAAATTCTGTGCGTTTGCAACGACTACAGTAGACCAACTTGGTATGTCAAAGCATCACGAATTAGAAGACAAAAACTAATTAGTTTGATGTTTAAGCTAAGGTTTAACTGAATTTCAAAGTCAAAACAGCAAAGGAATACAAATAAACTTTCCCGTAAGGTTTCATATACCGTAACGTATAGCTGTACTGTTTAGTTCACGCGAAACCTTACTGCTTTATTCAACCATTACACAGATAAATAAAATTAAGACCATAGCCCAACTTTCAAAATTATTTTAAGAAGAATATATGCTATAACATAGGCTACACACTCGTTTACTTTCGAGGCTAACCTTTGAATTTTTTTCAAGCCGAGTTTCAAGCCAAGTCGTCTCCTTTCCCTTCACCCTCTTGATGCTAATTGATACATACACCAATTTTCAAGATTTTAGATTCAAGATTCCAGGCCTGGAATTTCATTTTCATTTTCAACGACGTTTCCAAGTTTTCAAGCACGCGCACGAACCCTAAATTACTTAATTTGTAGGTCTCTACTAAGCACACTAATACGATTCGTTTATACAATTTATCAGCGATATCCTTTGGCCAAGTAGAATGTACTATTCTGACCTAACGTGTTCTAAAGTAAAAACTGTAAAAATATGCCAGAGCACCAAGGTTTCACGTGGACTAAACAGAACAGAAACATTGCGATGTATGAAACCTTACACGAAAATGTATTTGTGTTAATTTGCTACTTTGACTTTGGATCAGTTAAAGCTTGCCTTAAACATCAAACGAGTTCTTTTTTGTTTTCTAATTGCGGTTTGCCTCAGTCACAACTGGCTTTTTCGTTTTCGGGACAAAAAGTGGTGCTTCGTGCTCATGTCGATAGTGGAATGTCAAAGATCCTGGGTTTTCCGCTTGGATTTCTCCAGCTAAATTGTCCTTCTTGTTGTCTACTCTGTGTAGCGGTTTGGATTCGGCTGCATGAAAGTAAAAAAAAAAAAAACCAATGAAAACCTTTCGCCAGTTTTTGGCTGATGTGGATTGGGAAAGCCATCTGGAAAACTGTACGCAGGTTGAATATACATGGCTGCGTATGACTGACATCAGTGATGAATTAATTAGTCGCAATCTGTAGCCGTAAAAATGTCACTAATTCCCGTAAACATAAAATTCCAAAGGCCGTGCGGAAAATTTTAAACAAGAAAATAAAATTATGGAACCGGTATCGAAATAATCATAACGCTTCAAATCTGGCAGCTTACAATACGTGTAAAACTTCTTACTCGAATCTGGTAAAATAAATACGTACCGCAAACGAAGCCCAGTACAAGGGGAGGAAAGATTAGCATTGCTTATCCACTTTTATCGTCAGCAAACTGGCAACTCTAGATCGATCCCACCATTATGGTTCGGGGAAACATACGTAACTGAATCCAAGGAAAAAGCTAAGATCCTTAAACTTGATTTTTCAAAAAATGGGTTAGTCGACAATAATACAATCCCAACTTTTAATTTAACACATGATATTGTTTTTAAAACAACTTGTTCTCAAATTAATTTTACTGATCATGCCATAACTTCAGTATAACAAAAACTCAAACCTGTGGAGCCCGAGGGCTATTCAGCCTTCTTTTGCAAGCATATCGCCAATCAAAATGGTATCCCTTTGGCCATTATTTTTTTTCCGACAATATTTTACCACTGGCCAACAACCCTGCATGTGGTCGACAGCAAATGTTGTCCCAGTTTTTAAGAAGGGAAACCCTACAGGAAGCCCTTGCTTCAAAAATAATATTAAAAAATGTTTTAATGAATTCTCGTGAAAATTGCATCGCTGAGTTGCAAATTTATGCCAGTTTCTTTAAAAACGCTAGTTTCTAGGCCCCCCCCCCCCTACCCCCGCCCATCACAGGCGGCTCTTGATTCAAGAACAATTTTTTTTTTATATATGAAATGGATTCGTATGAAAATTACATCTCCAAGTGGCAGAAAAACGTTTCAAATTCACGTCGATTTCTGAAAGCTTACGGGGCTCGGACCCTTCTGGAGAAATGTAAGGTACTACCCAGACCCCTTTGCCGAGGCGTCCGGGCCGCCCCTCCCCTTCCTCCATCACGAGTGTTCGCGAGGCCCCATTATTACCGGGGAGGCACAATCCCTTCCAATCCGACCCTGTTGGCTTAGTTTAAGAAAATGTAAGGACTGGAACGAAATATGTTTCAAAAAAGAAGCCAAATAAAGTGCACAATTTCGAGCACATATCCGAAATTGTGCTTAGCGCTAATGACCAAGCTGTCCACGCGCCATTAAGCCTCCCCCCCCCCCCCCTCCGAAATTGTGTGCTTTTTAGCTTCTCTTTTGGAGCATGGTTTATAGTTTGGCTTTACCAGACCCGACGACAGGTGACGGTCAACTGACAGTAGGCAAAGCTTGGCTGGGGTATGTTCACGTAAACTGTGGCGTTTGAAATTCAGTTATTTTGGAGAAATGACGACCCTCTACATTTATTCATGTGATGCAGTGACGTATGTCCACTTAGTTTGTCACTAGGCAGCGGTCCTAAAGACCTCTATGTAAACATTTAAGTAGGCTAGTCAACACGGGTTTCCCCCGATATCCCCATCTTTTGCAACCCGCTCTGCGTGCTTGACAGTCGTTTCCCACACATATAAAATGCGGGAAACGACGCTCACGAGAAAGATCAGGTGCACAAGATGGTATGTACACAGGTTTGGCCTAAAATACCACTTGTTGGCGAATGAGTCTTCCACCTTCTGAAAACACGGCTAAGGATCTTGACGACACGAGTGTAAGGTACCCACAAGAGCTTGATACAGGGAAACCTAGACGTATTAAGGTGGCAAAAGGGTAACAGAACGTGAAGAAATTTTTTTTTTCATTTAAGTGAATGCAATACGTTGGCTTTCGACTACAATTTTTTTTTTAATATTCGTGTTACTTTTTTTTTTAAATAAATTTTTAGTCAGGGGCTACCGCAGTGAAAAAACTACAAAATCCAAACTACTAAAATTCGGACAAAAAGATAGAGATACGTGCTGTCAAAGGGAAAGTTGCTTAGAATCACTTATTGAGTCCATTTACGCAATGAAAATTTTTGTGATTTTCATTTTTATTTACCTCGGAAAATCGACGGAATTATCTTTTCAGTTTTCCAATCGCAATTTCCACCAATTCTGTTGAAATTTGGTGGGCAACGTGCATTTACATACAAGAAGTAAGCTAAAAAAAAATTTGGCTAAAATATGCTTGATGGAACTTTTTCATATACTTTGCTTATTAATTGCACATGATTTATGCAAATTTTGCAGTTGGGCTAGCATAATAACATACATATAGGGTTATTTTTATAGGGAAAAGTTTAGTTACTGGTCTTCCTTATACATTTTTTCACAATTTGGTTCTTGTTTCAGTCAAAATGTACAAAAAAAAAAAGAGAGAATTACACGTGATTTCATTATTGTGTCTAAAAATTTGCATATTTTATGCTAATTGTGTAGACCTTTTTTTTGAAATTTTCAAAAAAACTGTGGGGTATGTTTTCTGGTGTGATTCGTAACAAAAATACATGGAGTTACGTTTTTAATACCTGAAATTTAAAAAAAGTTTGTATTACCACTTTACCACCTTAAGACAGAGACCTCGAAAGATTGTCCGTCTGGTTCACCCACGCGGAAAAAAATGGATTGTTTTGGGACCAAACTTACGTCTCTTGCTTTCTATACTCTTCACATACAAACACCCCAATAATTATTCTTTTGACTTACTTTTGCTTATACTGCTTTTGCCTATAAGCATTGCCAGGGGCGGCATAAAGACGGAGTCTCCAGAGTAATTCTATCCCATAATCCACCGCTCGTCCCGAACTCAGCTTCCTTACATGTTTAATAGGCTTAACGTTAGAACAGGCTTAACGTTTGAACACCGTGTGGAGCCATCGTTGCTGTCGAAAACCTCTGGTCCCCAGAAATGCACTCGTGCTCATGTTGATTGCAGCATGTAAAAGATCCCAGGTCTTTCCCAGCAAAATTGTCCCTCTCCGTCCCGAGATAACCTTAGCAGTTGAAAAGACATTAATTCACCAATTCCCCCCCCCCCCCTTTTTTATATTTATTTTTATTTATGATCACTATTGGGGTTCTTGGTATGAACAGTGGGAAAAGAACAATTTTTACTTTGATGAAAAATTTAGAGTAAATTCGTCTTTTAAGGTCGTCTTCATAATGGAAAATCATCTAAACGGAATATCGAATAATGGATAATCGTATAATGGATAAAAGTCTAACTGGATAAACGTCTAACTGCGGTTTCCGATGTTATATGTATAGCCGCAGCGAGCGCGGTAGCGCGAGCGAGGCAGGGACATTAGACTATTTTCCATTATACGAATTTCCTGTTAGACGACTTTCCGTTAGACTGTTATACTGTATACGTTCTTCCAATTATGCGATTTTCCAGTTAGACGATTATCCCTCGCCCCCTTAGAAAACCATCCTTCGTGATATTTGCCTTCTAGTGGGTGTCCTAAGTGGCATGTCCTTTTGGCAAAACACACAGTGTTTTAGAACGTTGAATTCCTGCGTAATTAAAGGAAGGCATTGTTGTTGAAATGGACTGCACACAGAATTTTTTACTGTACTTGTCTTTAGTTAGCCGTTTATTTTCGTTTATTATATCTTTCGTCGTCACGACTGTATAGTTGAACGGAACTGTGCAATGAAAATTTAACATAAAAGGGAATACGACCAGACAAATGTTACAGGCGCTGCAGTTTTTAACGAAGCAATAAATGCGCCAGAAATTATCTGCTGGTGAAGGGAAGGAATTAATTAGGTCTATTGGCTTCGCATGCAATAAAATGTCATGACATCAATAAAATTTACCTTGAATAAAGCAGTAAGGTGCATGCAGGGCACATTTCTTGAGCCTTCTTTGGGTTAGCTTCAGAAGTGATCATTGAATTGGTGAGGCTTCTTTGCGCAGCTATGTTCAATGCAGTCATGACCAAGCGTCATACCTATAGTTGAGCATTTTACCCTAATTCATTCCCACCCCAGGAGAATAGGTTTGCTGGCACAAAGCTAGATGTGTCGTATATTATACTTCTCAGTGTTTCGTTGACATTTCAGTACTATGAAAAGTGCGGGCCGTGCTACTGCGAATGGCCTGCAGTTTGATGCAACAATGCAGAAAGCGTTATTAGACTATTGCTTCTTCCAGGTCAATACCTCAGAAAGCGGGTATATTCGTCGTTTAAAATCGTCGAAAGGTTCCTCTCTTCTTTCCCAACGTTGCTTAGGATTGGGACTCGTTATCCCACCAGTGTTGCAACTCTCTTTTAGCAAGGGACAGATCAGTACTGCAAAACAAGGGCTAGGTAGGGGACAAAGCCAAGTTGACTATGCCTCTTGGTCGATTCTGCATTGTTGCTCGTAGATTGTAGAATTGTTGGGAGAAAAGTCCAAACAAAACTACAAAATAAATAAAAAATATAAAAAATCCGTGTAAAAAAAAACTTCTTTGGTCTGTTACCCCTCTTCATTCGTGTCCCCCCCCCCTACCCCCCCCCTCCCCCCGACCCACGCTGTTGCCCTTAAAAAGACTTTAAGACACAAGGGTAAGAGGCATGGGTTGCTGATTCTTCGTGTTGCAATAGAGAAATACGACTCCTGGTCGAATCCTTCCAATCTTCTCTCGTAACTGGCTCAAGTGTAATAATGGCCGTCGTTAACGTTCCCTTAAAGTGATTATTAGATCAGAGTTGAAATTTACACCTTTCATTAAGCATTTATGGCTTTAGCATCCTACCGCTGTTAAGTTGTTCGAACTGCTGCACGTAACTGAGCTTATAGACTTCCTAATCAACGAGGCACGGTATGTGACTGTGGTGCGTCAAATGTGATTCACGCCCTTATTGCCATCACTCGTTGTCATATCATTTCAAATGTGCCATGTTGGGCATTTTGTAAGTGTTACTTGTATTTCTTAAAGCTGCATTTTTCTCTCATCCTTCATTGGCACAAACCGGTTCTGGTTCGGGTAGCTTCTATTAGGTGGCTTGTAAATATGAGGTGCGTCATAATTTGTTGTTCAGCCCTTTTTTACACTTTTACAACATTAATGGAGTAAGATATACTCAATACCACATTAGGCTACACTAAAAATAGGTAACGTTCCGACACTAAAATACATAAAACGTAGCTAAGATACAGACACTAAAATACATAAAACATAGCTAAGATTCAGACACTAAAATACATAAAACATAGCTAAGATTCAGACACTAAAATACATAAAACATAGCTAAGATTCAGACCCTAAAATACATAAAACATAGCTAAAATTCAGACACTAAAATACATAAAACATAGCTATGATTCAGACACTAAAGTACATTAAACATAGCTAAGATTCAGACACTAAAATACATAAAACATAGCTAAGATTCAGACACTAAAATACATAAAACATAGCTTAGATTCAGACACAAAATACATAAAACATAGCTATAATTCATAACTAAAAAAAATCACTAAAAGTTCATATACTAAAGATAGCTAAGATTCGTACACTAAAAAGTACCCGCTAAAAATTCGTACACTAAAAATAGCTCAGATTCATTAAGCCTTTATTACGGACTTATAGGGCTCATTTTTTGAGGGATGGCTCAACTAGCTTGGTCGTTTGTATAGCGATCCGGAATTTGTTGGTTTAAATTCCGGTCGCGTGATATATTTTTCACAGTTGTGCCAAATTGTCTTTCATTTAAGCCATTCCTATGTGATTTGTAGTGAATTGTGCTTACTGATCTGAAGACTTAAGTCCAGTTTAAGTTGCTTGGGAGTTAAACTAAAAGTTATAAAGTTCACAATTGTGTTGCGTATATACCTCGTTAAAGGGATATTTCAACACGTGTAAGTTAATTGGTCAATATAGTTGTCTGAATTCTGACTGCTACGCTTTGAGAGAACACGAAGTAAAATGTTACTATTAATGAACAGAACTTAAGCATTTAGTTGTGTTTTTCTATTATTAGTTTCTCAGTTGTCAAAACTAATTCTTAATGTTTTATTTTGGACTAGGATCCTGTTACTGCTCCGTTTGCACAAAATACAATTTACAATAGATAAAAGAAAATGGACAGTAGACAATACACAAAACACAACATAGGCCTACAATATGCAATATGCAAAGATATTCCAAAGCACGCGAACCGCCACCGGTGAGCGGTCACATTTAAAACATGCACACAGACGGGCAACTTAGCACTTTAAATACACAGTGTCGTCCAAAAGTCCGGAGTCGGCAGTGTACGGGTAGTCGCTTCACTGCATGCCGGCGTGTAATGCAGTGAAACGACTCGGTGTACAAAGTACTTGCAGTGAAGCAAGTTTGTTTCTTCCATATCTCAACTGACTTTCATTCTGCTTTTTTTGGTTGTTATTGTCCTGTTATCCCACACCACTTTCTAATTACTACCACTACCCTAGGATGGTTACTTTAGAAGTTACACAATTACCTTGAAAAAAGCGACCAAGGTCATTGCATTTGTGATTAACTTATTCGTTCCTGATGAGTCATATCATAGTGTCGATCAGTTTAAATACTATAATTCCACTCCACACATGCACTACACAAACGATTCCGGACTTTTGGACCGGCCTGTATAGATAGTGATAACGTACATCATTTTTGACAAGCGTGTTAACATTACATTGATGGATGGAAAACCAAATTGACTGACCATTGTCCGCCATAATGTAGGTAAAAAGTTGGAAATGGGTCTGGATGAATCTGCATTATTTCAGGGCCTTCACTGCCCTATCTTTCTTTTGGAAGACACTAATATGAGGAATTTTATGTATTTTATATTAGGAGTGGAACGAACATATTTTCATTAAGATCGAGGAGTAGTAGACGTTTTTTTTACAGTTGTCCAGCGGATAAAAGGTTGCATCCACCTCTTAAAAAACTAAGGGGGAAAAAAAGACCTGTACTGACGGTTCAGTCAGCAAATGCATGGGCGTGAAGATCTGGGATGCACGCTGGATTATAGTCACGTATAGCTGTCGGCTATAAAGGCAGTGCAGCTGCGCCGGCACCCACGGCTCGGGGATTCTCGTTTCTCAATCAAAGGCTAAGTGGACGAGTGTTTCTTTATTTCCCAGTATTGAGTCGGATTATCAGACCGCGGCCATCACTCCATCACGACTATGCAGTTTTCACATAATCTATTCTTTATTATCTAATTACTTAACATTGGTTTTTATTTTGGACCGAATTTTTTTTTTTATATTTCAATTTAGCCCATGCAATTGTCAACACGTAACGGATTTGATGTTGATGTTGTGACAAGTTCCTAATTTTTTGGCAAACATTTTGGAAATCGGTGCGGCTGATGAAAAAAAAAATTAAAATCAAATCGAATCTTGTTTGGGGTGTAAACAGAATTTTTTAATGCGATAAATCAATGAACAGCCAGAGTGGCATTTTTGTTGTTGTTGGTGGAGTTTGGGGAGGAGGGGTGGGGGGGGGGGGGGGGCGAGGGGCACTTTTACTCTTCTTGCAAAGGGGCATGCAGCGTCCTTGGTACGTCACTGAAAATGGAGCGCGACCCATCGAACTTACATTTTCTCGAGTGAATCGTGCAAGCTCCATGGAAGTACTAGTTTAAAGCTATTACGGTCATTTTCTGTTTGGTCGGAAAGGAGGGAAGGAGCGGGGGGGGGGGGGGGTAAAAATAAATTATTTTTATATATTTTTTTGTTCTCCAAACAGATCATCTGATAATACGACTGCGTTATAAAATTACGCCGATTTAAACTCCCGAGATAGTGGAAACGGCACGTTACACGCACGTGTGCATTATTTAACGGGGGGGGGGGGGGGTTGAGGCTTAATGGAGCGTCGACAACTTGGTCATTAGCGCCAAGTGAAATGAGTGTAACTATTGACAGAGTGCAGTGTAATGGGGCAATTGCACGTTACACTGCACTCTGAAGACATAGCACATGGCATACTACACACTGCATATGTTACACTGAATTCGTGTGCACGATACACTACACACGAGTGTAACAGAGGCAGTATTGAATGTGGAAATTGCAAGTTACGCTGCACTCTGAAGGCTTAAATAAATTACAAACAAAAACGTCAAGTGAGCCGTAAAAAAAGGGGGTTATCATGATTGAATTTTCATTTGTTAAAATGTACACGGATAAAAATTGATGATTTTTAATTGAAATAATCAAATTTTGAGAAAATTGCATCTGTTTAGGTGCTGTTGTGTTTTACGTTTTAAATATATGATTGGTAAAGCACAACAGTACCTAAACAGATGCAATTTTCTCAATTGTACATTTGATTATTTCAATTAAAAATCATCAATTTTTATCCGTGTACATTTTGACAAGTGAAAATTCAATCATGTAACCCCCTTTTTTATGGCACACTTGACGTTTTTGTTTGTAATCCGTGTACTTGGCTTACAGCTATGGCGTCGCAGAACAAAGCTTTGCATGCAGTCGATTGTTGCTGGCCACTTTGAAACAAGTCGACTCAGCTCTGAAAGCCTCCATCTGCATCTGGAGTTTGCTGAGTGGCATTGTTCCCAAATTACAATGGTTAAAACAATGTAAAACAATCAAAATGATCGTTCAGGGTCCCGTAACTCCGGAACGGCTCGACCAATCGAAAAAGTGGTCTCTGTGAGGATGAAGCCCAGGGAAATTTTTGTCCTATAGATCATGTTTCAGACTTTAGGTAGGTGCAGTAGTATTTTCTGAAACCGTGTTACACAAGAACAAGAACAAGAACAAGAACAACAACAACAACAACAACAACAACAACAACAAGAGAACAGTTTTCAAATTTTCGTGTGGCTCCGTACGTGCAACTTCTGCACGGAAATGCATAAAAGTTGGTATAAATGTACCTTCTATACCTATCTACTATCTGGCAAATTTTGGTCAAAATATATGGAATAGAAACGGAGAAATTAATAGTTTTAGTTATGCTGGAAAGAGGACTTCAATCATATATATATATGTATATACACGGCTATGATACAGATGCAACCATATTGACGCTGCCTTTTGGACTTATATGTCAGACTGCCTGAGCGGGGAATCGAACCCACGACCTTTGAAACCAAAGGCCGAGATCCTCCTGCTAAGCCATACTGACACGTCTCAGCGACATTATCTGAAGACTGTGCACTGATAGAACACAGCATTATGCACGAGCTCAGCTTCCACACTACTTGTACATTCACTGGCGGTACGGATTTTGTGTTAAAGCTGAGTTGGTATACAGTTGTGTTAAGTTTGAATTGTCACGCTCCCAGCTGAAGCCGTGACGCCAGAAAGGCCAATTTTGCTATATAATTCCAATAGAAATTTCCTACATGAGCACGAAGCATAACAGGATTCTCCTCTTCTGGAAAATGCCATGGTTGGCTGAAGTACAGCTCAAACCAAGAACCTATGAGACATGTCACGCTAATCGTCAGGGTCCTTTGCCCCAGAGAGTGACATATACTATATAATGTGTAATCACACAGTGATGTATTCTGCGACATTAACACAGTGATGTACCGTTGCGTAATGTATAAGCGATACCAGGAGGAAATTAATAAAGCATACAAAGTAATCATTAATCATTAATCATTAATCATTAAAAATTTACGGTGGGATGTACCTCTTCTCCTCTGGAAGTAGGAAGGCTAAAAATGTGAGAAAGGTGTCGCGTAGACGTACCTTTGTTCCGGATTTCGCGTAGGCGTATTTTGTTTACTTCGGAATGTCGAATTTTACTGCTGAGGGTCGTGGTCCATAATTGTTTTGCGATTGTTGTGAGACGAGTCAAAGATACCTTTCGTTGTACAGGTCTGATTTACAGCACCAGTGAAGGAAGCCATGGTTTGTCAGGAATGTCTGTCAACAATTGATTGAGGGCAACAGTAAATGAGGCGCGTGGAGCTCACGGTTGACAATAGAGTTAAATTTCCGTTATAGACATTAAACAAATCCAAGACCAGAAAATACCCATTTAAATGTTAAATCAAATAATTAAAGCGGAATGAGCAAGCGACTCCGCTAGTGTTTACTATATCAGTTTTTCTGACCCACTCCACCAGGCAAACTCTAAACTGGCACAGCTAGCTATAGAGCAGTGACATTTGCCGCCATATTGGCATCAGTATGGGTTTTGGAGGGCATAACTGCAAGGTGCACTACATAAAAATGGAGGGAAAAACAAGGAAGAGCGGATTTGTTAGACTTAAAATAACGTTGTTTTCTCCAACAACAAAAATCGCGCGTTTTAGTTTTAAGAAATCACTCTTCACAGCATCGGCGTCAGTATGACGCCCTTCTGTTTCTCTCTGCAGTGCCCCTTGCAGCTAACCCATTAAGGCTCCAGCATAGAGTTATATACAATAATGCTACGTCGTGTCAATGCTCTATAGTTCTAGCCGCTGTACCGTATGCATCGGCCCCAGATGTAATTAAGTCAAATGCCCGTTTACACAGTTGGAGTTCGACACTTTATTCAAAGTAATGTCTCATCAGACTTTTCCATTGTAACTATGTCTACGTAATACTACAAAAGAATTGCATCAGCACACTAAAAATTTAAGAAAAATTGAATGAAATTAACTTTTAAAAGGACTTATAGCATCACATAGCAACTTCAACTTAAGTACCGTATCTTACAAAAAGTGATCTGAAAGGTTAGCAAATTCACTACCTCTTCTTCGTGTAATCCTACACTTACACCAGGACTTTCCTATAGGTGATATTGGCGGTGGTAAAGGTTTTTACATACATGATTATACTTATTGTTTATTAACAAGTTTTTCTACTTTTTTTTTAATTTTAGTGAGATGTAGATGTGGATTCCATCCTGTTTAAAGTTCCGTCTGGGCCTCTGGAAACAAATTAGCTGCTGCATTACCGTATTAATTGTCATAGGCTGGTTGTACGTTTACATGCGTCTCCAGGTAGAAGTCGCGAACTGGCAGCTACAAGACGTCCATCAACCAACGAACGAAGTCAAAGCAACAAAGTTCAAGCTAAATGTGGCAATTTCAAAAAACCTTACAGCAGAACAGTTAGTGAAGCAAATATCTCTGAAAATACCGTCCATCCCATTTAGTTACCAGCGAGCAGTCCTTGGTTATAGGCCGTTGGAATGCAGCCTTTACCCCAGCTTCTACAGTTTAGAATTCAACAATGAAGTCTGGCAACACTTTCGGGCCGACGATGGCGCCGATTTTTATATCTTCGGCGCTTATTACGATGATCGAGAACTTCTGCCATTTCCAGTAGTTCGACTGTTGGTAATGGTAAACAAGATTCGTCCACCGAATCTAACCTGTCAGCTGTGGTATGGTAAGATAAAACCAAAAATTGTGAAAGCAATGAGATACAAATATATGTGGCGTGAAAAGTGGGGGAATTATGAAGATGGTATTTTACAGCCGTTTTTGATTTCTTGTCCGTGGAAGAAGAAGAAGGGTGGCAAATGGAAATCTCTTCCAGAATCAGTTTCTTTGGTAAGCTCACGTTGTCAGAATGCAACTAATAACGTTAGAGTATTCAATAACCGGCTAGAGATCAAAGAAGGTTTTGCTGTTTGCGTTAAGGGGCTATCATTTTGGGACGACGATATTTCTCCCCGTTTGGTAGAGTGGATAGAGTTGATCAAGTTGCTTGGTGCGCATAAAATATTTTTCTACGTTTTAAGCGTACACCCAAACATAACCAAGGTGTTGGATTACTATACGGATGGTGGATATGTCGAAACGACTTGGATTACTTTGCCAGGTATGCAACTGAACGATAAGAACTTGTTATCCTTCTACCTGGATTATGAGAAAACTACTAAGAGACAGAACGAACTCATTCCGTACAACGATTGCTTTTATAAAAACATTCATCGCTATAAATACGTTGTTCTTCTGGACATAGACGAAATAATTGTTCCACTTCGGGATGAGACTTGGCCTCAACTCATGAAGCGTCTTATCGCTCACGCATTTGTGCTCAAGAACAAAATAAGAGCATCATTTTACGCATCCAATGTATATTTCTTTGATGATGTCGTCCATTCACAGAAGACAGACGTACCAGACTACATGTATATGCTTCAACACAACCTAAGAGCAATCAACCGCACTCAGGAAGGGAGTTTTGTTAAGAGTTTTTTTAATACGCGAAACGTCGTGGTAGTTCATAATCATCACCCTTTAGCGTGTATTAAGCCTAAGTGTTCAAAGTATTCTATTCCTATGGAACTGGCACAGCTACAACATTATCGCAAGGAGTGTGAAATTTCTCTTAGAAAGAAGTGTGGCGAAATTTATAAAAGGAATAACCAAGCTGACGATTCACTACTTAAATTTAAAACTCCACTGATAGAAAATACTGAACGTGTACTAAAGAGACTAGGATTCCTAACGCCAGTACACGTAGCAGAACTGCCATAATTCCAAAATTGCAATAATTGAAAAATTTGCATTAAAGAGTGTTTGAGCACCTTTCTGAATACTCTTCTTTACGTTTTTATAGAGAGGGTGTATTATTTACGTCAGGCCACAATCACCCATCCACCAAAGGAACACGGAGCAGCAAAACCACCAGCAAATCCATCCTGCGAAATCCTGAAACAGGCTAGTCTGGCTCATGTTATGCTTCAATAGCAAATTGACCAAACCCAACACAGACTATTCACTACTCGGTATCTATACTGATTCCAACGACCTCCATTGAATATGCTTGTTCGAGCACTGTCCATGATTTATACATGTTGCACACATTGACAGGAAATGTGTGGAAATGTACAGAAACGTTGCACGCACTAATGGAAATGTATGAAAAATAGAACATGTCCTCAACATTTTGTTTGATGCTATAGGTGCTTGATGATTACTCTGCCTTTTAAAATCCATTTTTGCTTCTTTTATGCAGTTAATTCTAGGCAGTAAATTCTAATAATAATTCTTAGACCATACGAATACAATTTATTTTTTGATGGACGAGGTTGGAAATGTAAGCATAGGCAAACAGGACATTATATTTTACTTCTTATTTTGACTGACCGAATTTTTTGAGATGTAAAAATCAAAGCTTAAACAGAAGAAGGGCGTCTAATGTACGGCAGCCAAACAAAAACCAAACAAAGAATATTTTGTTAACATGCTATTGATGTCACCTCATCTTGTATTTAATATTTTTCTCTTTGTAATTTTTGTCAGTTAATTTCGTAGTGTCAGCACAAGATACAAGGGGCTGAGCTGACTGCAAAAAAAAAAAAAAAAGAAAGAAAAGAAAACGCTTAGGCGGGTAACTGGAAATTTCATCAATCAAATTATAATACGCAGCAAATTTTCGGTCATTAACGCCAGAATCTTGGTCAGAATCAAAACAAATGATGCAGCCAGGACCGATTTTACAAATCTCTTTGTAAAATGGCTGCTGACACCACCGTTTCTGTTGATTCTGACCAAAATTCTGGAGTTCAAGACCAAAAATTTGATGCGTATTATAATTTTGTCGAGGAAATTTCTCGTTGTCTGGCTGGTCTGTTTTATAGTAACTTTGTCGTTATTATTTTGAAGTACGCACCACTGAAAAATTAGTTTTGAGCTGGTTAAAATAGTATGTTAGGAGTGTTGAAAACTGTCGTGAAATTTGGCAAAAATGAGAATTTTGCAGTGGAACCAAGATTCACATAAAAAATTGTGAGATGCGATAATTTAAGGCACCCGCCTTAAATGCACCTGTTCCAAGAAATTCAACATTGCGTGGCACTGAATTCCATGATTTTATGTTGCAGCTATCTCAGTGGTTCTTTATGAGTGAGTATTCTTGATTATTGAACTTCATATTTCTCTATGGTGTTTCCATTTAATTGGGTTTGTTACATTTGTGTGATCGTTATCATATCAAAAACCAAAACTGGTAAAAGGGGCCGCCAAGTTCCAAATGGTTCGGCCCTTCAAAGGAGTGATATCAACACACAAAAACATTCGCCAAGGTAATCGCACCGACTAATAGTTTGGAGGTTAAATGAAAACTAGAACATTGCTACTTTCGGTAGCAATGTTCAAGTTTTCATTTAACCTTCAAACTATTAGTCGGTGCGATTAACTTGGCGAATGTTTTAGCGTGTTGATAGCACTCCTTTGAAGGGCCGAACCACTCGGAACTTGGCGGCCCCTTTTACCAGTTTTGGTTTTTGATATTATATCAGTCCTTTTTTGAAATTGTGTATTAGACTGAACTCCACTATCGTGCAGATGTGTAATAACGTGCAACGTCAACAAGAAATTGCTTGTCAACACTTTGCTACTACCTTTTGCCTAGAGGCCGAGGCATTCTCAACTTATCACCTCTTCATAGGCTTTTGGTTTGGTTTTAATTTTGTGTAATTTGTTTTATTTAGTTAGATTTGGTGTGTTGATATCACTCCTTTGAAGGGTCGAACGAACCACTCTCAACTTGGCGGCCTCTTCACCAGTTTTTGGCTTTGTTTATTTTGCTTTGTTTTTAGAGTTGGTTTATTTTTCGTGAATTGGATGTGAATACAATTTCTTTGTCAACGTTGTTTAGATTTATCGTGATACACTAGTGTGTGTCTAGGCACGCATGTGAGTACGCACGTTGTCATTGTCCGAACTTTGGCCGTCCAATGAGAGACGATGCCGACAATACTGACAATGGTTATAACAATATTTTCGTACTTATGCGCCCTCCCACCCCTTCCCCATTTCACCCCTAGGTTCCAAACCATAAAAGGTACGCACTGGTACGCAGTTCGTATTGTAGTGAAGCAGTGAAGCCATTCGTCCAATTTCATAGCTGGAAGCCACCCAACAAAATATTCCTTTCCCGAAATATCTCCCACTCCTTGGTACCCAATAAAATATTTCTTTCCCCAAATCCAATCCCAAGAGTTAACTCCCACTCCATAAGTTTCCTCCCTTTTAGGTCTTATTTCCTGAACCTGTCTTTGAATTTCCTCTGTTTGTAGCCTTATTTTCACAATTTCTGCCTCCTGTTCTAACTTTTATTTTCCCCAAGCCTCTCTTTTTATTTTTAAATCCTCAACTAACCTTTCCCTTCTTAATTTAAGCTCCCTCTTAAACTGTTCATTTTGTTCCCTTTATTCACTTTCCCTCTTTAATTTTTCTCTTGCTAATTCATCCTCCCTCTCATTTAAAGCCTCTTTTTCCCTTAACTCCCTCTCTCTTTGTTCCTCTTTTCCCCTTAACTACCTTTCTAACTGGAGTTTTAATGCATCTTCATGCAATTTTTTTCTCTCCAAGCTAACCTCTCTTGTTCCCATAGTTCCCTCTCTTTTTCATCATCTTCAGAATTGCTGCAAAAAATCCCAACACGCAACTGTACCAGAATAAACAACCCTTTCAATTCAACACCCTACTACCAGAGTGTGAAAAAAAAGTTTGCCTTACCCTGCTGCCGTGTTGCAATGAAACACCAAGTTGAGGCCCTCACATCAGCCTTGACGACGATTCCCTTCCGCTGCAAAAACCTTCAGCCACGATCTGCCTCTTCCTTGTCTTGGGATTCGGCCAAATCTTCCACGACACTTGACTTTGTGCAGCTTCCTACCGGATCGCTTGTCCCTGTGCCTGGATGCCTCGGTTCTTTGCCGAACTGCAGTAATCCTCTCCGTCAATCTTCTGTTTAACCTTCAACTGGCGTTTTCTTGCTTCCAGACGAGTGCTAAACTCACTGGAGAGATCTTCTAGTTTCTTTACTCTTGGCTCCCCTCCTGAAGTTGTTCATAAACTCCTGTCGCCAACTTCTCGCTGAACACCATTTGAACTCAATGGTCGGCCAAAAAATCTTCGAGCTTGGAGGGCCTGGTTAGTCGCCACCGCTTGCCACCAATATAAATTCAATAGTGCAAAAACTTCGAACTTTAAAAAACTTCGTACTTGGAGTTGAAGGACACGTAGGTTAGTTTCCACCGCTGGCCACCAATATAAATTCAATGGTGCCAAATTTCTACTTCCAGAGAGCTTGACTTGCAAACACCGCTGCCGCCATTATAAATTCAATGGTCGACTCTCGATTGCAAAATAATTGAATTTACTTCTCTTCACTCCAACAATATTTACAAACATGAATTTTCACAACGAGACATCGAGCAAACGAATTTGTCCCACAAGCCGGCAAAGAGCGTTTTCGCCGCTTGTAGCGCTTTTTGCGGGAGTCTGTCCTGTCTTTTCGGTAAAACGTTCTTACAATTTATAGTCTGGTTTGGCGCCACTCAATCGGATACAATTTACACAAGAATGGAATATCTTTCACTCGTAGTAAATTTGGTGCCTTTTTGGCTTTCGATGGCTGGCCAATGTTTCCAAATTTTCCTTGCTTCTCGAATGTGGTAATTACTCTTAATTGCAGGTAATTAGATAATAACTGTTATTAGGTGTTCGAATGGAACGCTGCAGCCAAACCTTACAACGTATTCCATCAACAAATGAAGAATTTCAGTTTATTGTATAGGATTTTTTTTTAATGGAGTGTTCTAATCTGTTAAAATTTTCAGTGCAGTCTTGAGTAGTTACGTCGGATTATTAACAGCTGCATGCTATATCATCAACGGCTGCGGTGCGTTTGCCATAATCCCTTTTGCCATAATCCTGTTTGAAGACCGTTTTTATGGCAATCGTCCCAGCTCTTCTGCAATTTCCCGTTTGATCGAAATTATACACTTCCCCTCTTTTGCTGGATTTCCCGTTTGCTATAATTTCCTGTTTGCCATAATTCCGTTTGCTATACCGACGGATTTGACGACATCGTCCTAAAACCCAATTTCAAGAAAGAATGTTCGCAGCCGTCCAAAACTGCACATGGATTGTTCACTCCTGGTGCCAAGTTTCTGCGAAATCTGTAGACAAAATTAGTTACTGTTTACCATTACAATTAAAATGCGGATCTATGTTATTTGGACATATTAAAACTTAACTTTTTTAAAATTTCGATGTTAAGTTGAAATTTTTTCTAACTTTTTTCAAAAACTTTTTTTCTAAGATGGTTTAAAAACAACAAAAACAGTGTAGTCATGATACCACACATGAAACTTCTACTTATACATGGGCAACATTATGCACTGAACGAAAGTGGACAATTCTGAATTTTCAACGATTTCGAAACATAGAACCAACATTTTCGGATCCCAATATTGGATTTTGAATTCAGAAAAGTGGTAGGCTACCTATGTTGTGAAAGTTTAATTTTAGCAATTCTTATAGGGGGGGGGGGGGGAACAACATTTTTTTTTTACGTGCAAGCTCACGTAATACTCTCAATCTGCCCCCTCCCCCAGCCACCAAAAAAGATTACCGTGATTAAACTTTGGTATGGAAACTGTTTTTTTTTGCTCATGTGAAGTTCTGCACGTGTGCTCATTAATTATCCGTAATTTTTTTCTAATGACAAACAGTGACGAGTTTTGTCAACAGATGGCGCAGAAACTCGCCACCTGGAGTGATTAATCGATACGTAGTTTTGAATGTTTAGTACATTCTTTCATAGTTCAATTTGAAATGAGACTTGATATAGGATTTATGGCAAACGGACATGTATTACCAACGGGATTATGGCTACTGGGCTAAGATATTCAGGGCTCCCGGGATTATGGCAAACTCAATTATGGCAAATGGGATTATGGCAAACGTGAATATGGCAAACGGGGTTATGGCAAACGGGTGGAAGCCATCATCAACCCCTGAAAAGTTACAATTGACAATAAGTGAGAATTTTTCCGTAAATGCAGGATTCTAATCCCTTCTTAAGGGTTTCATTGCGATATTAGAACCGGAATTATTAGTATCTACGTATTCCATCAACCCCTGAAGAATATAAATTCATAATCTTTTAGTTTTTTTTCCCGTAAATACAGGATTCTAATCCGTTCTTAACATTTTCAGTGCAGTGTTGAGGAGTCTCGTGGGATTATTGACATTTACATATATCATCAACCCCTGAAAAGTTAGTTCACAATCCAGGAGAATTTTTCCGAATGCAGGATTCTAAACCCTTCTCAAGATTTTCGTTGAGATGTAGAGCGGGCGTCTGGTGCAAGTACTCCTTAACAGCACTCCTTATGTTATTGCGAAGAGGGGGTTATGGACATCTGCATAATGATCTGCCAACAACAACTTGAACGGCGAGGAAGTCCTTCAAGTCAATGAACTTTCTTAGACTCATTTTGTGGGAGTGTGTTGTAGAGTTGCAGACGGGCGTGGAATCCTCCCGTCAAGCAACAAATTCCCCACCACCCATACAGGCAGACGCAGCTGGCGAATGGGGGAAGTTTATATTTATTTGTTGCAAATATGGTTACGATATTTAGATTCGGTTAAAAAACAAGCCTATTCTTAAAGGGATATATACCTCCCACGCCATTTTTGTCGATCCTCCACATCAAGTACTGCCCCAAAAGTCTATTTACTTACCGTTAGTCTTTCCCTTGCTAAAAATTCGTTTTAAAATGTGTTGAATATTGGGGAACTTTATTTACGTTCTTCCAGAACGTATATGATGCTTTGCGCGCCTACAATGACTTTGAAGTTTTATCTGTGTGTGCGCAGTACCAATTTTAATCGTTTGCTATTAATTACTATGAGATCAAAAATCTAAAAGACTAATGCAGTAAAAATTAAAATTAATTATTCCAGTAGATCGCCCAAGCAAAATTATAAGACACTAGCCTAGAAAATTATAAATTGTGATGTTAAAATACGAGAATCATTCCGATTTGCGACGACACAATCTTTAACTTGATTCTGTTTCGTGTACTATTCCCAAAGCCAACCGAGACAGCAGCTACGTTCCTACCACCCCAGACGACCTTGGCTCTGTAGATATGCGGATGGCGATCTGCGCGTAGCTGTTATAATGCACGCGGAATGTAATAAGGCAGGCCGGTTGTTCCTTTAAATATTTGAGATGTTTGAGACAAATTCCATTGCGAACTTATGAGGACAACCTAAAAAAGATGTGATTAATTTGAACACAACGGGAAGCCAAATGGGCTCGAGAAGAGTTAAATAAACACAGATGCAAACTTATTTACGTTGATTTTTGGACTTAAAGGTCAGACTGTCCGAGCGGAGAATTGAACCCACGACCTTTGAAACCAAAGGCCGAAGACCTACCACCGATACATACTGACATGGCTAAAAGGAAAAGTCCGTAGGCAGCATTTAACACGTACCCACATACAATGTGGGCAGCATAGGCAGCAGTGCGTGCGAAATTCTGCCTATTTCCTTTTGGCCGTGTCAGTATGGATCAGCGGTAGGACTCCGGCCTTTAGTTTCAAAGATCGTGGGTTCAATTCCCCGCTCAGGCAGTCTGTCGTTTAAGTCCTAAAGGCAACGTAAATAGGTTTGATTCTGTATTTGTTTGTGGTATAGTGGTTAGTTCGTAAGTATGGAAATGTTATGTAAGGAAGGGCTGGAACATCCCATATTACTATAGGTGTAGAACCTTGGGGGTGGGGGGAAGAAGGCACTGAAGTGTCTCTGATCTTCACTTTATAAGCTCAGCATGATGTATAGATGCCTTCATCAGCCCAAAATGGCTGAACCGGCGATAAAAAAAAATTACCACAACCTTTAAGAAAAGAGCAGCGACAATATAACGCCATTTTAACTATGGAGCTAGCATTTGGACCCATTATTGAGCTAACTACAAGGGGCACTGGATGAAAATGGAGATGAAAAACAACGGCATTTTTATTCAGGTCGATGCTGTAAGAGCGGATTTCATATAGGTGTAAAAAATGTTGTTTTGTCCAATCTCTTACGCCGTGAAACACATAAGGATGTTGTTAGTATCGGAAAAGAAAAGATTCCTATTTGCTGAAAACTGCAGCAGCTGCCAACAAATCCTAGAAATTAAGAATTTTTAAGTCTAAGAAATACGCTTTCACAGCACTGGCTTTACAAACTACAGCTAATGTTTTAACTCCGCGTATATCCAGTGCCCCTTGCAGCTAGCTCAAAGACCGGTTCCTGACACGAACTCCGCAGTGAATAAGGCTTTATCGTCACCAAAGATGGAGTGACTATAGAGAAGATGTTTCATGCCCGAGTTCCGGTAGTATTGTTTTTCGAAGAATGAGTCGGACTGTGGTATGACGTCACAGGACCCATTTCCGACAAAATAGCCCGGACAACCAATCAGAGTACGACGTCCTGTGGGCATAAAGAACATCCATAAAGTTAGGTCCGACTACCTGATCTGACGTCCAGTTCAAACCAATTTGGACATATGTTTCGGACATATTTTGGACATGGGCTTAAAATTAATTTTGAACATTGGTTTATATTTTTGTTTGTTTGTTCAAACTACGTAGTAACTATCATAAATCGAAATATAATAGGAGCCAAACGTACTGTTGTCTTCGACGCGGACACGTCAACTCTAAGTCTCAATTTTATTAAAGGATGCAAGTTCGATTTGATTTTTTCGTGGTTTCACTTCGTACATTTCCTTCGTAGATGTTTCCTTCGTAGGTTTTGTTGTTTTTCTTATTTCACATTTTTATTTCTTATTTCAAATTGCTTATTGCTTATTGCAATATGCTTATTGCAATAAGCAACCTACCAGGTTTAAAATAATTAATTAAAGTTGATTAATTAACATGAAACGAATATTTTAATAAATCTGGTAGTAAATGTAAAATTCTAGCACCAACTTCGTTGCAAATCAAAACAATGTATAGTTTTCCTTTTTTCAATATACCAATTTGTAAACAGAGGTGGTGGACCAAGACTGGACGTCAGAAGGGCTTCTTCTGATCATAAATCAGTCTTCCTCTTAAATCGAACCTAACTGACGTATTGGATGTTAATGCCTCCAACGGTAGTCGAGAGTTGTAGGATATGTGCTGTATGGTCCTTTCGGAGCGCAACTCAGTTTCTGGAATTTCAACTTCCGACAACTCAGTTTCAGGAATTTCAACTTCGGTCAACTCAGTTTCAGGAATTTCAACTTCCGACAACTCAGTTTCTGGAATTTCAACTTCGGACAACTCAGTTTCAGGAATTTCAACTTCGGGCAACTCAGTTTCTGGAATTTCAACTTCCGACAACTCAGTTTCTGGAATTTCAACTTCGAGCAACTCAGTTTCAAGAATTTCAACTTCGGACAACTCAGTTTCTGGAATTTCAACTTCGGACAACTCAGTTTCTGGAATTTCAACTTCCGACAACTCAGTTTCTGGAATTTCAACTTCCGACAACTCAGTTTCTGGAATTTCAACTTCC
>JAHWFP010190198.1:30640-44402 GCA_023313725.1 Lithobius niger | reverse complement strand
CGATGACGTTGATATTGATATCCATTGTGGGAGCAGGCTTGTCTGGGACCATCGTGAGTCGGTGGTCTCTTTTGCATGTTTTCCGTGCATCCCATCAGTCGATACAGACTCGGACGGTACAAACCAGAACAATGTAACTCGCGCCGATCACCACGAATTTACGTCACCAAGGGTGCGAGCGATGCTCGTCACCGAAGAAATTTTGGTTTTCCCCCCTTCGAAGCTGAAGTACCCATCGAGCTACGATTGTATGACGTAGGGGAGCCACGCGTCCATTTCTTTGTGGTGCCACATCGATCAGCAACACGCATTTGTTGGATTAGTTACGACAACACTAGTTCTGGCAACTAGTTTAGCTGTGACCAGTATAAGAAAATCTCTTTTGACAGTTATTAAAGCTTCTGGGCTGAAGCATTCTATCTTACTAAATTATGTTTATGGAAAGAAATAATAATACGTAATCACGTGATAAATGGCACATTTACAATAAAGTTGATATAAATGATCCATCAGTTCGAATAATTGTAAATATTAACCTGCAACTAAATTTCTTAAGCCATGCTAATTTGTTTGTATTGATTGCGAGAAAGATCACTGAAATTAGAGCTTTCAATCTGGCTGATCATATATTTCTTCGAAGTTCCTTCTGTAACCTTCTATACGTTGCCACACCATATATGGAGTTGAATATCCTGCATTTTTGCAAATTGTGACAAAGCCATCGTTTCCAAGCTTAACTTTTCCTGTAAGAGCTCGTTTACGATATAATCGTATGCGCGTGACGATCGACGCGCGTAGCGTACGCCAGTTTATGAGCAAAGCAGTACACGCGGGGAGTCTACTTTGCCCGCTCGCCATATCGTCACGTTACGGCAAACGTTCTTTCATTTACAAATCAGGCGCGTCAGCTTGCTAATGCTGGCCGCTACTTCGATGCTGTTTCAGAACTTCACGCCTCTACAACGGCAAGATTCGATGCCGTACGGGTCAAGGTCACTGTAATTAAGATATTCGGCCGTTTATTTTAAGCATTCAACCTTTTTGTACAGCGCGTTTTCCTTTCTTGTGGGCTCGATGGAAAACGTTGACGCCGCCATTTTCCTATCCCAGCATGCAACAACTAATCGTGCGAGTGTTGCTCGACGCTCACCGATCTAAGTCCAATAGATATTCCCATGACGTTTGAAATCATCAAAATGCGCACGTTGGTCCACCTACTCCATAATTGTAAATGCTCGCGCTTAAGCGTTGACCATGGGGAAAAACTCCAGTTTCAAGCGCCGAGCGTCACGCGTACGCGTCAAAGTCAACTTTATAAATAAGGCCTAATGTTTTATGTTCAATTCCTGATCAAATTATTACTATCCAAAGACGTTATTATAAATATCTGAGGCAGTGATTAGCACCAGAATGCTTGCATTGTTCACGATAAACAAACATCGATGTTAGCATTAGTATACGAGCTTCCCACTCGATGTGCGTACCTCCTGCAACAAGACAAGATTAGATTAGATGTATGACAAGATTTAGATTAGGGGTTTGAATAACATCTCTGTAATGTGTGGTGCAGTGGCAACCCGGACCACTGCACTGTGACTGAGGTTGGCGCTAATGACCAAGTTGTCGACGCGCCATTAAGCCTCATTCCCCCCCCCCCCTCGATGTGCGTGCTTCGTGGACTTCGTGGACTTGACGTGGATTACGTCAACTCGACATAACCCATCACGAGCGGTCGAGACTCCTGGCCAAAAACGTATGCCTCGAGAACAGCGCAACAAGCCGTATCGTAACACGCAAGTGTGCCATTTTATCAAGGTTCACGAAGGAGGAACAACGTGCACAATTTGGATAGTAGGCCGGGAAGAGACTCTGCGGGATGAGTCAACTTAATGACTTCCAGGCAGTTAATCCCTGCATTATTGTGATTCCCTACCTGCTTCCTTATGCTGCTACCAGGCTGCATGGTGTGTAGTCTGTCCCAGCCTTTAGCTACTTTCCGGCACACTTCATTGTTACCCTTTATGTATTGCTGTTGCTCGGAATTTGCACGCTTTGCTTGCTTATGCTGGGACAGACTTGGACAGAAACTTGCGCACCGCACGACAGGAACTGCAGCATGGTACCCCTCTTGTCTCATTATGTCACTTCGCCCAGCCCAACTATCCCGTGATCTTTGTAATGTGTAACGCAGTGGCAACCGGGAACACTGCACTGTCTGTGACTGATGTTGGCACTACTGATCTCGTTGTTGACGCACCATTAAGCTGCAATCCTTCCCCCACCCCCACCTCCCAATCTGATCAAATTTCTGGCATTCAACGCCCCCTGAACTGGTGATATTCAAATACAGTGCCGTGCACAGGAGGGGGGCAGGGAGGCATTGCCCCAACACTTTTGTCAAGTGCCCTTTTTGTAAAAAAAAATTATCTTTTTGTACCAACGTATGCTGCTGCTGCGGTGACTAAAAAAGGCCTAAAAGGGCAAAAAAGGCTAAGAAAAGGGTAATAAAGAGAGCAAAACAACAATTAAAAAAGGTCCCCCAAAGAAATGTCCACTGAAACGTACTGTGCCCTTTCACTAAAAGTTGCCCCTGCCCTCTCGGGAGTCTCTGCACGCTACTGTTCAAATGGGTTAACTATCAAATCATTGTGAGTTGGTGATATCAAAAAGGGCTAGCTACTGACAACGATTCTAAAATGAGTGCACTGAAGGTCAACTTCTTATAGCCATTCGTATAGCATACTTGGGCTCTGGCTAGGTTTAAAAAGTCAACTATTTATAGCAAATCCTTCTGAGGTGACAAGATTCATAAACGTGGTCTACTTAGAATCATTCAAATCCAAGTTGTGAGCTGATGAATTTCAAGAATGGTTTCTATCTGCTGTTCAAATCCTTGCGAGTTGGTAATTGAAAAAAAAAAAAAACTCCGCTACATAATTTTAAGAATTCAAATCGTTCTGATCTGGTGGAATCTGAAATGCAAGCTGCTTATAGCACTACAAATGAGGCTAGTGAGAACTAGTGACATTCAACTGAATTAGTGAGATTCAACTCGCGAGGTGTGCTGCGAGGTCTGCTGCATCACTTTTGAATCATAAAACATGATATTAATCGATTAATATCATGTTTTGCGATTAATATCATGTTTTATGATTCAAAAGTATAGGAAATGAATGTGTCTTTTTAATAAACAAAGCCTGTGCTGTTTGACTCCAGAACTTTTTTGTTTGTTTACTTGTGAACTGGGGAAATTCAAAAAAAGGTCACATATGCTGTACTACCTATAGCATTTCGCATTCCTGCGAGCTGGTGAAATTCAAAAAAAGCACGGAGGCAGCTCGATATTTTTCGAACACGGTTCGTTTTGTTGGCTGTAGCTTCCAACATTTTCCGTCATCTGTGCCCGTTAAATTTGGTTCTCATCCGAAGATTAGTCGGCAATCGCCATAAAACGTGGCCAAAACTGATTACTTCGTGCCTGAAGAAAAGAAAAGAAAAGAGACCGGGTTGGGCGAAATTATCGTCCGAAAACATTCGGGAAAAGGAGCTGGAAAAAAATGGGCGGAAAAGTTGTTGGGAATAAATTGGTTTCGTTTATTATTGGTATCGTTTGGCACGTTTCTCACATAAACAAACAGACGTTGCCGCAACAATTTTACGAGTTTGCGCCGGGTTCTACATTGAATTCAGATCAGCGGTTTGGCCGCACTTGCTTCCTGTTTTGTTCGCGAAAACAGTTACGACGCTCTCGGAGGATTTTATGGTCCCTCTGATCCTCACACTTCCTTCAACAATAAAGCAATGCAATCCGAAACTTGTTTATGGCGATGGGCAGTTGACTGCGAATTAGCCTCATAATAACTTTATGGTTCCCCAAAGAGGGAAGGGAGTGGGGTATGGGCCGAGGAGAGATAGGTAGGTAAAGGATGAAACAAAAAAGATGAGGGGTTAACTCGTTTTTAACGCTCGATATGGGGGTAAATGGAAAGAATATACGCTAACGTCCCGATGTTATGAAGCTGCTTATTAACTTAATGCTTATTTTTTTTTAATATCTTGCTGGATAAGTCTTGTAATCCACGTCTTGGTTTACGTTTTGGGTACGCCATAACACAGATACGCAGGATGTAACAAAACTTAACAGACCAGGGCCCACAGTTTCCTTATAACAGCCTCAAATCGAATTTAAACTTGGCTGAAGTTACAGTGTCGTCAGGTAGCCATTTGCACGTGTAAGTTTGGCTGATCTTGACATGGTCGTTCAAAGTTATGACGTTTCTAACATTTTACCTTAACATTGTGTACCGCTAGTGTATATTTTGAAGCCGAGCCCTTTCTAACTTTTTGCGTTAACATTGCTCGTATACCACTGTTCTATGTTTTGAAGCTGAATAATTAAAAACACAAACGACATAAATTCCATCTTTGTAAAAGAAAATTCCCATTCCATGGCAACATTCGCTGGTGGGGCGGTAGCCTAAGAAGGTCCTAGGCCTAAAAAAGGCGCATAACGCGCAAAAGGGACAAAAAAAGACTATAAGTACCGGGCAGTAAAGGGTAAAACGAGAGACCAAGTAAAAAGGTTCCCAAAAAAAAATGTCCACTAAAAGTAAGTGTGCCCATTTACTGAAAGTTACCCTGCCATCCCAGGGGTCTGTGCACTCTGATGGCGTTTGCAGTTATTAACAGAGATTCGTTCTGTCTTTTGCGTTGGTGTTGGTCAATGATTCCGTACATCTTTAAAATTTACACCAGTATAATTATATACTCTCCAACGCACACGCACAGGTAAAAAGTTAGAAGCTTAAGGATCTTGAAAGGACGTATCAAGATCAACCAAACTCTCACGTGCAAAAGGCCCCCTTGGTATATTTCTTCTTGGTCGGTGACTAGTCAGTTATAATACATTATACTTCTGGCTGATTACGTGGTTTCACTCGGTACACGAAATTAACCAACCACATTATCTAAACATTATTACGCGTTATTTTTAGCCGGCCTTCCGTCAATCGGTTTAAAAAGTGCTTCGTGTATTCAGAATAAATATACACTTGGATTGCTACACACTCTACGAGTAAACACAGGGTACCTTCAGGATCTTATAAAGAACTGCGTACGAAGGAATAGTGTTGGACAGTATTTACCCTATAGAAAGAACAAACAGTATGCCTTAAAACTATGGCCGATTCCCAGCCCAGGGGCTTTTGTTTACACGTAAAATGGGGCCTCCTGACCAGCTAAAAAAAAACCACAAATGCAAACAAGGTCACGATTTTAATTTTCAACCGGTTAACTTACGGTCTTGGTCACCTACAACGAATAAAACACTACTGATGTACTGATGTACACAATGAACAGTGAAACAACCCGAGAAGTACAAAACATCAATACTTACAATAAAAATGATTACAGATTATAAAAACATAAAAACATAAAAATGGTGCTGAAACAACAGGAGCAGCCACTCTGAGCTCCACCATTTTGAAAGTGAAGTCACATGGCAAGGCTTCAGATTTTATTTACAGGTAATTCTTTAAAGCATTTTTCCCACCTTTCCATTGCATTGAAATTTTTTACAGTATTCGTCACACGAGATTTATTTACCGAAATTGTGTATACCTCCATTTGTAATCTTATCTTTTCTACTGGCTCCCTGTACAGAATAATCCTTTTTATTGTAAGTATTGATGTTTTGTACTTCTCGGGTTGTTTCAATGTTCAGTGTGTACATCATTAGTGGTGTTTTATTCGTTGTAGGTGACCAAGACCGGAAGTTAACCGGTTGAAAATTAAAACCGTGACCTTCTTTGCACTTGTGGTTTTATTTGCCGGTCAGGAGGCTCAATTTTACTTGTACCCTTCAACCACAAATTTAAGTTTTCTCAAAGGCTTTTGTTTGTTTTAGTCTTATTTGTACATTGGTTATTGACTGGATTCAAACCGACGTCTCTTGGTTTTGGGCCGGTAAACCGACCATTCAGCTGGTGATGCTAACTTTATTCGGGGTCCGGTCCTCAAAAAGCAGTATTACGCTCGGGACTTGAAATTCGGCCCTGCACAGTCAAGGGCCAAGAGCTTTGACGGGAACACATGACGGGAGCATATGACAGGAGCATAGACCCACTCCGCGAATCAGAAATGCACTCTAGACCCACTCATAGACCCACTCCGTACAATCAGAAATGCAACCACATTTGTAGGTAATTTTTAATAGGGATGGTTCATGATAGGATAGATCATGGACCATCAGGAAGCAGCAAACCGATTGGTTTATAGATCTTAGTATGCTCATGTACTCGTTCAAGTCTACACATTGGTCGGATTGTGATCTTTAGTATACTGGTTACGATTTAGAAGGCCGATATAGTCACGTGACTGGTCGTTAAGCAATATACTGAAATGTGCTGAGCATATTGAATCAGAGTTCGTTACTTCTTATTCCTATGGGACTTTACGTACTCCTGGTATCCTATAATTAATTTGAGATTGGGAAAAACTTGGTGTTATTTTCGATGGTTAAAAGATGCGAATACTGCGTATAGGATCTTGCAGTGTTGTGTCCGTGGTTTGTAAACTTTAAATCTTCGAAAATTATGACAAGTTCCTCACACTTCGAAATACAGTATATTTCCCCAGATGCAATTTTTTTACCAGGTTTCCCTACGTATTAAGAAATTAAAAAAAAAAATAAGGCCACATTTTTCATTAAATTCGACTCACCCACCTGTCTAAGTTCCCTGATAAGTTACCTTTGTTTAGCCTAGAGGAGTTAGGGTGATTTTAGTGCTTTCACCATCTCTTCCCTGGCACAATATTAGTTTAGAGCTTTGCATTTTGTCAATGTCTAATTTTTTGTTTACTTGCGGAAAATATTGGCTTAAGAAATTGAACAGACCAATATTTGTAATGGGATCATTTTTAATGAGATAGAGTTAACCAGAGCAGGGCATGCGTCCTGAACCAGCTAGGGTTTCATTTCACCATATCAGACGCCTTGTATAAGATTTTTTTTTTAAATCTCTTAATTTTACCTTGGTGAGTGATGAGATTTGCTGCCAACTCCACGACTGTGCTTGTTCATCTCGCACACAAAGTTCGTAGCACGCGTTGAGACTTATTCTTTTTGGCCTTTCTTGTTGTTGTGCTGCGGTCTTCCTTTTGGTCATTGTGGCTGAGCGGTGAGAGAGCTCAGTCTGGTTGCTGGAGGCTTGCGGATCTGGTCGAACCCCTGGAAAGGGGATCTTGGTAAAGTCCCCGCCGGGACTGCCGGCCAGGGTAGCGTGAGAGGCTACCATGCTCCTTCAGTGGCTAGGGAAACTATTCTGGCCAATTCTGGAGAATCTTTCGGCCCCTACGATGAGTGGAGGTTTCCGAGTTCGAATAACCGGCTTGGCTGGCTCCTCCCTTTACCAGATATTTATTCTCTCAAAAAAATCTGGTAATGTTCAATATTGAGCCGGTTCAGCCATACAAGCATTAAATTGCTTTGGCTGACTTAAGGCTCAAAGAAATTAATTTAAAAAAAAGAGCTGTGATAATATGAGTTATAACAGAGGATGTAAAAAAAATATATTTTTTTTCTTTTTGTTTCTTAAACTAGAAGAATATTTTATTTATTAAAGAAAACACTTATATTGTCGAATTTTTATTTTAATCCTGGGAAAACGCCACCTTCCGAATCAGTTAGACGAGTACAGTGATGGTCAGTGTTTGGTCAGTGATGCCTGTGATATACATATTGCTCGCCCATTAGGGCGTAGGAGCAACATTAGTTTCCACGAAATTGGACATTTTGCAAGGGGTTGATCAGGTAATATACACTGGTTAACATGATGCAGTAACCTATCGTATGTGAATCGTATGTGAATGATGTTCGCTGTTGGCTGGTGTCACCAAAAAGCATCACGACTTTTAGGAAGTAACGCGTAAAACTACAGCATTGACGCAACATTTCAACATTGACGCAATATTTCAATGTCGGTTAGGCGGATCATATGCCAAAGATGCATGAACCACACAGCATAAGGTATGTACCATAAATAGACATACTGCCTCAATTGCTTCAGATTCGTGGAAGTCGTCGGAATCCCGCGCACAAGTGCAGCATGAATTAATGCATGCGGCAACCAGTTCCTGTATTTTCGCAGTATTTGTCTCGAGAATAACGAAGTAAGTATAACGAAGACTGATGAGCCCTTCTTTAATACCGATAATAATAATAATAATAATAATTTTTATTGCATACAATGCTCGAAGTTTTTCGGGAGAAAAACTTGTCTGAGCTACAATAACAACATATAACAACAATTTACATTATTATAAATAACATACAGCTAGATACACTATTTACATACGCTTTATGACACTGCTTTATAATAGCTTACAAATTCATCTATTAATTTTTTTTTCAATTCTATTAATAATAATAATAATAATAATACTAATAGTAAACTTTATTGTTCTGCATTACAGCTACAGTTTGCTGTACAATATGCACGAAATTCTGAATGAATTTGTGTGTGCATGGTTAATAAGTATTCAAGTAATTCAATAAATATATACATACATTAACAATAAAACAGAATAATATTATATACAATTAATGTCATTTTATGTACTTAGTAGAAAGTAAAATATGTTATCAATATTTTGATACCTTTTTTAGTTCATTAGGAGCCAATTTTTTATATCTTTTTCACCTTGTATGCGTTTTTAATTTTTCTTAGTTCTTCTGGTAACGTGTTAAATATGTGTGGGATTAAAAATGCCAAATTCCTCTTTCCATAGGAGTTTTGCCATGCTGGTTCAATTAGCCACTTATTGTTATTTCGAACTGGTCTGGCAATAGGATATTTAAAATCATCATTAAAGTAATTTTGCATTAAAATATTAAAATCGAACATTTGTTTAAAAGTAAAGACTTTTTGCTCCTTCTGTAGTGTTTTAGCATTTTTGTTTTCGTTTCCATCATTTAATAACACTTCAATTGATTTGTTTAGAATAATCTGTAAGCGATTAATTAAGCCTGGAGAGGTAGATCCATAGATGTTACAAGCATAACGGCAGATAGAGATTGTCAGAGATTCCAACAGTTGTTTTTTAGTTTTATTATTTAACATATTGATAATAAATTGGAAGAACCTTCCTAAGTCTGATAATGAGGTTGTCAATACGCGAATAAAATTTCCAATTACTGTCAATCTCAAGACCTAGATATCTCGCTTTTTTCACTTTATCCAGACTTTTACAGTCACACCCCACATGGTCTAAGCAATTTATGTCATGTGCAATGATTTTTAATTCTGTATCTGGGCTACATAGTAAATGACATGTTTTTATGTGCATAAAACAGGTCTTTTGTACACTGATGTAAAGGTCATTACTGCTTAAATAGCAGTTCATTTTATCAAAATCGAATTGAAGATTTTTAATCATTTGTGTACCATCACTATGAATTGACAACATAAAAATATCGTCAGCATACACAGTTAAGTAAGTTTTCCATGATTCTTCTTGAATATCATTAATGTAAATTAGGAAGATTAATGGGCCCAAAACAGAGCCCTGTGGGACGCCGATTTCATTTCTTTCCATTCACTAATGTCATTTTCAATTTTCACACAGCATTGCCGATTTGTTAAGTGACTAGTAAGAATGTTCAACATTTTTCCACGAATACCATGTTTATACAATTTTTCAATGATGATATTTTTCTCCAACGTGTCAAACTCTTTTTGTAAGTCGATCATGACAGCACCGACATGTTTACCTTCGTTTAATGCACGAGTAATATTGTTATTGATGTTATGGAGGGCATGTACACATCCGGTTCCTTGCTGATATCCAAACTGGAATTTATTTATCTTACAAAATTTATTTAGAAATTTTAGAATCTTTATTGCAAAATATTTTCAACGATTTTATTTAACACTGGAAGAAGAGCAACCGGTCTGTAGTTGTTGAGAATTTTGCTGTTACCCTTTTTTTAAATGGGTCTAAGTATCTGCTTTTTTAAATTATCAGGCCAGATGTTCGTTTCAATATTCCTATTTATTAATTTTACCATGAATTTAGTCGAGTTTCTAATAGTTTTAAAAAAGTATTCTAATTGAAATCCATCGTAGCCAGTTGATTTTTTTATTTTTAAATTCCTAATTATATCATTAATTTCAGGTGCTGTAACATCCAGCACGCACATTGATTTAATCGGATCATTCCTAATCTTTCTGTTTTTATCGTCATTCATGTGTTTCTGTTTCTTCCTCATGAATTAGTGTTTAGCTTTTAAATTCGGAACCTGTTCTGAAAAATGTTTAAAAAATGTTTCACAGATTGTTTTATTATTAGGAGTTTTAAAATTATCCTTTAGTTGTGTGTCAATATCGTCAGTTTGCTTTTTGCCAGTTAATAAATTTATTTTATTCCAAATTTTTTTACTGTCGTTATGATTTTTTTATAAAATAATCTCTGTAAAATTCATTTTTAGCTTTATGTACATTTTTTTTGACTTCATTTTTTAGTTTATTGTATTCATCAATCAGTTCCAACGGGGGCGAATTATGCTTTGTGATTTGTGTCCACATTTCATTTTTTTTTTATTTATTTGTAAAAGTATACGTTTGTTCATCCATTCATTTCTCATCCTATTTTTTGGATCATTTACAATTTTCAGAGTCTGATTACTCTTGTATATGTTAGTTATTTTCTCTTCAATTTTGTTGTACATTTCATTTGGGTCCTTCAAATCGTCCAGCATATCCCAGTTTATATTGTTTAATTGTTTAATGATATTGTTTTTGTTCAAGTGAAGACTGTATTTATTATTGTCTAACTTTAATTTGTTGACGTTTTTACTTTTCCAAATTTGAATAATTGTGGTGAGCTGGTGAGCGGTCGGCTAACTTTTGTTTAACAACGTATCCTTGACAGAATTTATTTTTTAATTTTGTGATAATCAGGTCAAGACAAGATTTCGTTAATATGTTTAGTCTTAATTCTTCTCGTGTTTCACTTTCAATTTGTTGACAGTAGCCATAAAACGCAACTAAGTTTTCGAATTTTTTGACATCAGATTTTTCAGATTTGTCAGTTGTATTTTCAAGGATATTAAAATTCATATCACCCATAATAATAAAATTTGTGTTCCCCAATAATTCTTTTTTAATAAGAAAATCCTTTAACGACTTGATGAATAAAGGTTCTACTTGAACTTGGTTTCCGGCACACAACTACTAAGTTAAAATCATCGAGATCAGCTTTAAATTTCACTTCGATAGCATCATTAACATCCATTTTATTTGCTACCATGGTGATGTCAGTGAACCTAATTTTTTTCATAAAGATTAACATTCCTCCTCCTTTCGCTTCCGATCTGCATATGTACATTTTATCATAATTTTCCAAGTAGTAAAGGGTCATTTCGTGATATTTTAGATCTGTTTCGGTTAAAGCTATAATGTCCCATTCAACACCTGAATTTTTTAACTCCACAAAGTTTAACTTCCAGTTAAGCTTACAGCTACGTATGTTTACATGAATACAGTTCAGGCAATTCTGTTTATCAGTGCGAAGTGCGTTGCTGTTATATTCTTGAAAATCGTTGTATACTTCGTTGCAATAGCTTTCTTCTGGCTCGAAATCCATTTAGGCATTGTTAGGTTGACTATTGTTAGTTGCTGGGAATCTGGCTGTTGCAGGCATAGGGCCTTAGGGCTTCGGGCAGATGACCAGGAGTGGTTAACGCTCGTTAAACCCTTTAACCCTTTTTTGTTAGTTGCGATCGCAACAATCCTTTCCAGGTCTTCATCACTCTTGATGGTATGCACTTGTGTTGTAGCGTCATCTTTCCTGAGTTGTATTTTCCCTTCCTTAAACCATATGTGTTTAAATGCGTTTTTCAGTTGCTGCTTAGTTTTCCACATAAGAGTTTCATAGCAGGGCGTTAAATGTTCGTTCACATACATCTTTGTTTTGTTGCCATTTCGAAAAATGTCATCGGTGGTTATGCGTCCTTTATTCCCATAAAGCCATTCGCCTCTGTAATTTCTACTCTTAAACTGTATAATGATTGTTTCTGGTTTGTTCTTGTTTTTCGTGGGTAGCCTATGAGCTCTACCAATTTGATCGTCACGAAAAGTTTTTAGTTGCAGTCCATCGACGATCTTATAAATAGTATCTTTAAGATCTTCTTTCTTTTCCGTATCAACACCATGTATTTCAATGTTTCTGTTTCGATTATACTGATCCGTCTCATTTTGGTTTTGTTGCATCTTGTTTACAGTTTTTTTTTTATTTCAGTAGTCTCTGATGTTTTTGCTTTTGTTGAATCTTGTAACGTCGACTCATTTCCTGCAGTCTTTTGTTTATTTTGACGTTTTGCTTCCTAATTTCAATGTTTTCAACTTTGAGGTCCTCGTACTGTTTTTCTATAAAATTCATGCCTTGAAGGATTTTCTCATTCACCTTCATGATTTTATCCAATCTTTTTTCAGTTCTTATTATTGCATTTTCATTTGTGAAATCTGTACAAGTTGGACCTTCATTTTCGTCTGTCACCTTCTTCCTTTTTTCGTCTTCTCCATTTCGATGAATTTCTTCAGTTGATTCAAGTTCATCTTCGGTTGATTGGGAGTTGTTTCGCTGTTTTCGGCATCTTTTCCAATGCCACTCGTCCTTCTTTTTCTTCCCCATTGCTCTGATTGTGGTATTGGCCAATCCCGAGCATTCGTAGTGATATTTTCCGTTGCACTGACAACATGTTAAAAAGTCACCTTCATTTTTGATTGGGTTCTCGCATTCTTGGCATCGTGCCATGTCTTCTCTTTTCAGTAGTCTCTGATGACGTCACTGCGAAATTGTTTGACAAACGTAGCGTCACTTGCGAATAGCACTTGCGAGTTGTCTCTGATGACGTCACTTTTGTAATGTGTTTGACGAGTGTTACGTCACATACGGGTAGCCCGTCTCACAAAACATTGCGTCGTGCCTTCGGCCGATTCAGATTTTCAACGTTCAAAATAATCACTTAGGGTTGCTAAAATTTCTCAGAATTGATCTCAAAAGACTCACCATTCATGGTTCTTGACGTAATCCATGTCCATCGATGTTGTAAATGCTTGTTTCTATTATCAAAAAACTATGATCGTTGGGAGCCGAGACGACCCCCGACATTCGCCTCGTCCTGTGTAATAATAATAATGTAATAATAATAATAATGATAATACAGAAATGAAACTAATGTTGTGTATCTGTATTATTGTTATTATCGGTATTAAAGAAAGGTTCATCAGTCTTCGTATTTACTTCGTTATTCTCGAGACAAATACTGCGAAAAGACACGAACAGGTTACACATGCATTAATTCATGCCGTACTTGAGCGTGGCATTCCGACGATTCCATGAATCTGAAGCCGTTGAGGCAGTTTATCTATTTATGGTACTTACTTTATGTTGTGTGGTTAATGCCATCTTTGGCGTATGAGCCGCTGAAAGAACATTGAAATTTTGCGTCAATGCTGTAGTTTTACGCTTTACTTCCGAAAAGATGTGATGCTTTTTGGTAACACAAACCAACCGCGAACATCATTCACATACGATAGGCTGCTGCATCATGTTAGCCAGTGTATGATTACCTGATCATCCCCTTACAAAATGTCCACTTTTCACTGAATGTGACTGTACATTCCCATTTAGCAGAAGTCTGCTATCTCATCGTTTTTGTGCGGTGGCGTAAGTTAGCTAGATGTCTGAAGAAGTTTATGGG
>JAHWFP010190198.1:11691-28031 GCA_023313725.1 Lithobius niger | reverse complement strand
AAAATGCATAAACATGCGTACGTCACTAGACTCCAGCTAAAAGACCAAAAATGCATAAACATGTGTACGGCACTAGAGCTAAAAGACCAAAAATGCATAAACATGCGTACGTCACTAAAGCGAAACGACCAAAGATGCCTACACACGCGTATGTCACTAGAGCTAAAAGACCAAAATTTGCTACAAATGCGTATACGTCACTAGAGCTAAACTACCAAATGCGTACGTCACTCGAGATAAACGACCAAAAAACACAGTCCACTAGCGGATCAATATTTTACACAAAGCTACCAAACGCGCTGCTAAAAAAAATATGGCTGCTGCCATCTCCAGTTTTGTGTATTCGTTGAATTTGTTGAATACAGTAATTTATTATTTTGTTGTTTTTTACTATTTATGTTTGCAATCTCCCTCCAAAGAGGGGGTGTTTTACCTGCATAATCCCCATTTTTACGAAGAAATATATTTCATAGAAAGTAGGTGCAAAGTAGGTTTTTGCCTTTCACTTAACATTGCGTTCCCCCATAAAAAAATAAAGACAACCTTCAATTTTTTCACAGAAATACGAGGTTTATTTTGAAAATGAGTAAACAGAATATGTAGTGTGCTTGTCGATACTTTGACTTTATGATTCACTGTTTTTTTTAATCTTTGGGAACGTTCAAGTACTACGTCGTCAGGAAGGGGGGGGGAGGGGAGTGGCCAGTTGATAACGGAAGCACCACTAGCCCAGCAAAACAAAATTTTAAAGGGTGGTAATACGCCAAAACAGTCCTCAGGAAAAATGGGGATATACGGGTAAAACAGCCCCTCTTTGGAGTGGGGGGTGAAGTTAGCAATGATGTAATACTGGAAGTGGGGCGGGGGGGTTGTTGAACTATTTACAACGATTGATGATGATGGG
The DNA here is from genome assembly GCA_023313725.1 of Lithobius niger. Lineage (NCBI taxonomy): Eukaryota > Metazoa > Arthropoda > Chilopoda > Lithobiomorpha > Lithobiidae > Lithobius > Lithobius niger. The sequence continues at coordinate 27,127 of JAHWFP010190198.1, read as the reverse complement.
GGGGGGGGGGAGGATGGTGGGAAATGTCGAATTTCTTGATGCCGTAATATCCCTTTAAAGAATCCCATGCACTTTTTGAGCTTAAAACGCATCTCACTCCAGATGTGATTGTTTCCACGAGGCCCGGTGGTGGTAATAGTTGGGGCTGTAGCAATGTATATATCCTATCTCGCAAGTAGTGACTGCGCTACCTAGATGCACTCATACAAATCGATGTAGGAACCGTTTTCACTGTGGAATAACCATAGCAAATAGCCGTTCTCGAACAGAGCAATCTCGTAATTACAGAGAGTCGAGCTAAGATATAATGTTATGAGTATGGCACTTCACTTGGGCGTAAATCTAATTGAAGAAAACACGTGCGTGTATACGTGGGGCGAAACCTTTAGAATGTGGTGAATGTAACAAATGCTTCAGTACGAAGTCATATTTGTCCATGCACGCGCTTACGCGTAGTAAAAAGAAACCGTTTGACAACATTTGAGCAACATTTATGGTGTAACCTTCAAACGAAAATCGGATTTAACAATGCGTCTGTCTGTCCAAATTAGGAGAAATCGTTCGAACGTGGAGGATGTGGCAAGGTATTTAGACACGCAAAAAATTAGCAGCGCATGCCATTGCACGTAGTGGAGATAAACCTTTCTAGGATGGCGAGTGTGGAAAAACATTTTCATATACATGTAATTTAATACACCTTACTCGTAAGAGGGTTGCCACGTAAATATTCGGCATATGCCTATACAGGAATAAATCAAATTTAACAAGTCACTTTCGTGTGCCCTGTATGAATAAATCTTTCATAGGTGAAGAGCTTGGGAAAAGCTACAGCAAGAAGTCAGTTTTAACATGACACACACACTCGTCCCTAATGGAGAGAGTCTGTTTGAATGTGAAAGATATGGAAAAGCGTTTCCGTACAAATCGACTTTAACAGCACAACGACTGACCTGCACGATGAAGACAAATCATGTGAAATGTGAATGCGAATGCAATATTGCACACTGGGCAGAAATCATACAAGTCATAATGCATTGAACCTTCTCGCTCGGCCGAGTAATTTTGATCTTCAGAATTCGGTTATGCGTCTCGTTTAATTAATTCGTAACCCCCTCCTATATGGAAGTAGTTGTTTGTTTAGTTTAACGCGATAATTCTTTATGAAGAAAAGGGTAAATATAATGAAATATTTTCAAAAATGCTTCGATTGTTTTATTTTTATGCAGGCTAAATATTTATTTTTTCTTCTTCTTTTGTAGTTCCAACCAGCCCACCTCAGAATATCGCCTGCATTGCTCTTTCAGCCCAATCACTGAAGTTAACATGGGAACGCCCGCCAATGGCTGATACGAATGGAGCCCTCCAAGGATACAAAATCTTGTATAAACCAATCAACAACTGGTATGGTAAGCACTCAATTTTTTCAAGCAATTTTTTCTGAATTTCACGAACACCCTGCGACAACGAAAAAGGCGTTCCTTGTGTTGGTTATTGGTATAGAACTGGACGAGTTGTTTAAGTAAACAAGCAAAGAACTTTCTGCAAAGCAAGTCTGTTTTTACTTAACGATATCAAAGCTGTACACTGTTACAAACTTCCGTAAAATTACAGTACAAGGAGTGGGTTTGTTTCCAGTTCGTTTGACCTTAAAAGTGTACGCGCAGTTCTAAGTGAAAACTTGATCAGCATGTCGAGGAGTGGTGGCTTGGTCATAATTTTGTCCTCTATCATTACATATGAAACACATAATTTTATTTCTAATCGTTAGGCTGTACAAATGCATCCGACGATTACACTTAAATTTTTAAGGATATCTGTAATATATGTGGCTTTAGCTCTTCAGACAACAAGACATTTTGGGCTTTCATCTGGTTTGTGAGGTGAATGAATTTGAACTGGAAGCGACCAGCATAACATTATGTATAGTTAACTAGAGTTTCAAACTGTGCATGTCCTTGTTAAGGGGTACGTATCCGATGTTATGATTTATACTTTGTTTTTTAATCTGCTTAAACATCGGATACGTACCCCTTGACAGGGCAAAATTTCGCAAGCCGCATAAGAAGACACTGCTTTAATTTTCGACCACATTTACAACATTCAGGGCTTGTTCACCTATAAAACAACAACAAACAAGCACACACACAACAATAAAGGTTAAAAACTCGAACGGTTTATAAAAATAAAAGCGCTATACTCAGAATAAAAGGACATAAAGATCAGGCGCCAAATAGCTCATGAATCATGTACAGTCCGCCATCTTGTTACATGACGCCATTAAATGGTTAAGGAATGCTAAAAATTTACACAGAGTTAAGGAGGAGGGAATTGAGCAATGTCTTCCACCTTTCCATTTGAGGAAACCTTTTCATCACATTCGTTACTCCTGTTTTCTTTGCAGTTATTGAGTAAGCTTTCAAAACCAAGGCGATTCTTTTCTACTGGCTCAAAAGACACGCTTTGGATTGTGCTAACATCAATGTCCCGTTCTTTTGATGTGGAATGCTTAACAACCGCAAAAGCTAGGTTGAATTTTTGCAAGAGCGCCCTATGGTCCAATTTACGGATCCCAAAGCACTGTCCAATAGGGTGGAGTGTAGTAACCTTTTTTGGGGGGAATTCCTAATTGGCAGGGTGTGGAAAAGTTGATATTAAGCATCACTATCACACACAAAAAATGTATCACTCTGGGGTCATATCTTTACGGCCTTCAAGTTTAGCATTGTGCAGCAATGGGCGTAACGGCGAAAAAGTAGAAAATGATGGCTTGACTGGTTTTAAATTTAATTTTAACATTATCGCGTTTGAAACGCTTAACAGACGAAGAAAGAATGCCGTAATTGCCAAAAGAAATTTTTTTCTGCGCAATAGTGTAAATAGTAGCTGCTGTTGGCCAAAATTGTCTAAAAACCCCATTTTGGCCAATTTTCGATACAAAATTTTCCCCACAGTTTTGAGGAAAAATAAAAGTCTTTGTAATTGCGGCGTGTTAACGTAGTTTCTGAGAGAATCGAATGAGGTAATCTTCAAAATTAGATTTTAAAACAGTCAAACCATAATTTTTGCCTTTTTCGCCGTTCCGCCCTTGGGGCACCTCAGGACAAGAACTCAAGAGTGATGACATTTTTTGTTTGTGGTAGTGACGCCCAAGAGCAACTTTTCCGTACCCTGCCAAATATGAATTCCAAAAAAAAAAAAAGGTTTTTACACTCCACCCTACTGTCCAATATAAATGAAAGGCCATCTACATTTGGGTTGTAGATGGCTTCTTCAGCGTTGCACGTGTGGGTACGTCCCACATTGGCGAGCAGACCCTCTTCTTCTGTATGGTAACTACATCTTTTTAGTCTTCTGTAAAACCGTACCGGCTGAGAAGACTATTGCAACGACTTTGTCCATCTGTGCGTCCGTCCATCCGTCGCTTTTTTCAACTTCGCAACGGTACCAGACATTGACGACCATTGTTTACAACGTTAGATTCAGTGTGAGAAGTTAATTAAATAACATGGCAAATTAAAACATCGGTACTTCCTCATAGATAATAGACTTCTTCGACGTAACTAAATTAAATAATAACATTTGATCGTCGAATTAAAATCCTAAATTAAAATCCTCAGTAAAAACAAATGGATTTTAGCTTGGTTTAAAATAGTCTCGTCGCATTGTTGCGTGAAAGAATAGGCTTACCGTCGAACCAAATTCTCCATTAGGCCTATCTGCTACTTACAAAATTAAACCTGCATTTTTAAAATTAGGCCTAGAAATGAAAATTAGGCCTAAAATCATGTTACCATGGCAACGTTAAGTTGCTACGAGTCGCTGTTGGCTTCATCAACACCCTCTCTTTCGTCACTTCCCTACTACTACTGATCTATATAGGCTACGTTGCGCGCACTGTAACTGTGTGCCTGAAGGCGCACCGTGTTGCAAAAATGAATAGGCTTGCTGTACAATCCATATCTCTGTTAGCTGCTATTTACGAAATTAAAACTGCTGGTTAAAATTAGGCCTAAAAGCTGACAATTACGCCTAAAATGTAAAAGAGGCCTAAAAGCTACCACATTTTCAACCGGCAATTGTGATTGCTACTGCTTTTAGATTAGTAATAGAGATAGCTGTTGTAGTGAATGATAGAGGTGCGCGCCTCAACATTAGAAGTGGAGGAACTGTACGGAAGACCGATGCGACTAGGCAGTCGCTGTAGCCGCTTGTTTCCTAACCGCTTGGGCTATGGTCAAAGAGGGGTTGGATTCAATTCGCATAACAGCAGCAAAGACCCTAGGGAAGAAAGGAATGCAATCCAATGTCTTCAATCAACAGAGTTTGGTTAGGGGGTTTCCTGGTGCGTTGCAACCTTCGAAATAATTCTTAGCACAACTGGTTGTTTTGAGAGATTGGTTCTGCATTCCTCTCTTCCATGGTGTTTTTGCAGCTGTTAATCGAATTCTGCACAAATTTGACATTAGAGTCGTATCTAAACCCTCTGACCATTGTCCAAGTGGTCAGAAAGAAGCACAGTTGTAGTATACCATCCAAAAACAAACGGGGTCTGGTCGCCAAAATTGGTATCCACATTTGTAACGCTAGAAGAAGCCATCTCTACAGCTTGAATGCTGATGAATGTAGGAGGATTGTGACATGTATGTGATACGGTGTCTGGGGGTATCTGATGTTAATCCTCCCAATTAAAAAAAAAATTAATTCGTATTTTTCGATTAAAAACCTTAGTGCAACAATCACTGATACTGTGAAATGATTTCGTTTTCAAGCACACCAAGGGAAAATGAAAGGAAAGAAGAAGAATACAGGACAGTGTAGACAACGATAATACGTCGACATGTGTTTTTACCGCTACCCAAATACTTCCACAGTTTTAAACGTTCTCATCCTCTGTTAAGTAAACACCTATACATTTAACAGAAATAAAGAAAACACATTAGCACAACGTCGAAAATAATAGCCTAAACATAATGTGATATGAGGACGGTTGATCGTTGAACGTTCTCGTCTTTACGAAATTAAAGTATGATACTTATGACCATACTTTATAGTCCGGTGCCATTAGATCATTTTTTGACAAAGTTTGGGAAAAATTCCCATAAAGATGAAACTTGGCAGATATGTCCATAAATACTACCCGAGTAACATACTAAAAGTTTCCTAAAATCCCACTGGAGCTTTCGCCGCCATTTTGAAAAAATGGCCACGCCGGCTATCAAATTGTATATTTTCTTAAATATCGCACGAAATATCACTCCCACCAAAAATTTTATAGAGAAATAAATTAAAGATAATAAAAATCTCTACAAGAAAGGAAATAATAGATCACCACCTTTCAAAAAATCCTAAGCATGTCCATTTCGGGCTTTGGAAGAACACTTCGAACACGAAAATCAGTATAACAACCAATTGAAAAAAAAGGAGTTTTCGTGCAAATTAAGGGTGATATACTTTAAAAACTATTTTGGGATTCAAGGGTTGCATTCGTAAAATATGTATATGACTTTTGTGTGCTGAACGTTTTTGCTTCACATTATGCTTTTGATTTGTTGACGGTTAAAACAAATCAAAAGCAGGGGGGCAGGCATGAAAAATTGTGACCCAGGATTTTTAAACTCCTGTACCCATGTACTAACTGAAACCAAAGCGACAAATGGGTTGCCGGATGTGTCACTATTTTCAGCCACCCCACCCCACTAAATGGCAGCCGGCAGAGGCCATTTCTTCAAAATTCATCACGTTTTCAGTAGACCAGTAGATTTCAAAAAAACGGTTGGTTTTAACGAAAACATCATTAGGACCTTTCTTGTAGAGATTTTTATTATCTTTAATTTATTTCTCTATGAAACTTTTGGTAGGAGTGATAGTTCGTGCCATATTTAAGAAAACATACAATTTAATAGCTGGCAGTGGCCATTTTTTCAAAATGGCGGCGAAAGCTGCAGTGGATTTTAGGGGACTTTTAATATGTTACTCGGGTAGTATTTCTGCACATATCTGCCAAGTTTCATTTTTATGGGAATTTTTTCCGACCTAAAGTGCTAATTGTACCGGACTATTATCAGTTTCCATTGTTTAAAAGTCGTATGTATCTATCCCCCATATCGCATCTCTTTTAAACAATGGTTTAGCTGTTAAGTAGATTCTGAATGACTTTTAAACTATGCCCCATCTGATAACCTGATATCGTATGAGCTTTAAACAATGATCCTGACAAGTTGATGCCGTATGAGTTTTACGTAACTTATAAAACAGTATATATCATGACACAAACCAAACAATTAATGAGAAAACAGCGTAACTAAAACTTAAGCTTGCATGGCTATTAAATACCTTTTACAAACTAAAGCCTCCTCACCTTGGCAAAAAGTTGAGATTGCTTTTTTTGTACAGTTCCTACACCAGCAATTTTCAAGGATTTAATTTTTGCCATCAATCATATTCCGAAAAAGTTATTGTATTGCTAACACCGTGTGGATTTTGGAAGTTGCAGTATTCATTACCACTAACCTTTCCAAATCGGTTGACTCGTTCGGCTTTCAAGTTTTTAACCTTTCCGAGGTCCATGATAAGACATTCATCGTCGGATCATTAAACAAAATCGAGACACCAAATCCAGCTGCATCTTACTTAAAGCATTTTACGCAGCCAAAGACGAAACAATAACCAAGCAACCAACAATTGTTGACAGTACATAACCGCAAACAATATCCATAAACAACAACCGTAATGCGATACACCCCATACCATTGCAACTATTAGCACCTCATCGAAAGACGAAGAGAAAGCCAGCAGAATAGGTGAAAAAGTATGGTCGTAAATACCTTATAGCCATGCATACTTTTGCAACGAGTGGGATTTGAAAAGTCGTTTTTATCACACTTTTTTCTTGGATGGTATCGTCGGACTGAAAGAAACATTTTCGGGCTTCGCCATCCGACGCTCTTTCAGTCACTTAGATGCCGACCAAGAAAAGATGTGACAAAAACGACTTAACAGATCCCATTATTGCAAAAATATGGCTGTAACCGATACTTGCAACCATAATTGATCGTTACAAGCATTAGTATATGTAACTAATGTATTCTGTATTGTTGGAAGAGTCAATGGTTGCAAGCGAGGGTATTTGATTGCCATATCTTCAAGTACTTAACCTATGTTTGCAATAATCTAATTGAAAAATCGATTGTTACACTCGGGATAGCACCAAAACGAAAACTCAAACACACCAAATGAAATGACATATTACTCCAAAATAGCACTAAGACTGATTGCCTATATAGTGAAAAGAAAATGGCACAAAACAAAAGAAACAACAAATCAACTTAAATTTTAAGCAACCAGAGGTACTGACGAGTTACACCTGCATTGTTTGCAATGATGCCTCGAAGAATGCCACTTCTCGGAGGCAAGCAGAAACATCGCCTTCGAATGGAAGTCTGTTGTCATCCTTGGCGTGGGCATAAATCTCGTATTCTTCTTGGCATTGCTGCAGACCATGGGTAAAACCACAGCCACCTACAGTAAAGGCCGGATCAGATCAACAAATTAGGCAAGTAAAATCAACCATTGACATAGAAGGAAGCGCAATTTTGCTAGGTGCTGCCATCTCTACACCAAGCGACGAAATTTCAAACTCACCGACCAGGGTTCCAAATTCTGTCAACAGATGACGCCACTTGGCAAACTTGCCGCGTCGTTATTTGATTCGCCGTTTGGCGGAGCATTGTTTGAGGCACAGATGATACGGCCTTTACTCTAGGTGGCTGTGGTAAAACCGACTGATGGTTTGCTACATGAAAGTCAGGACTTGTAAATTCATCATAAAGTAGGCCTAGATATAAAATGGGTGGGTCTTTTCCCATCATATGCTAGGCTGTAGAGTCTGTATTCTGTTCATCATTCCTAGTTTCTAAAGGAATTCTTTGTAACATATAGTTACCATCAATTGTAACTCGTCTTTAACCACTGCTACACAGAATACTCGAATAAAAATGTTTGTATTTGGAATTCGCGCATATTTTCACAGGGTTCCCACCAACGTGGAAGTCCTGGAAAACCTGGAATTTTCAGGGAGTTTAAACTGCGTTTGTAACTCAGGGAAAACTCAGGGAATTCTCCGATTTTTCCCACAAAAAAATCTTGAAAACGCAGGGAAAAAACAAAGCCACAATTTTAGGCCCAGTCTTAAATGCATTAAAGGGCAATTACATCCATTCTGACATGCATGCTTTACTTTTGGATCACTTACACAATAACTAAACACAAGAACTGCGGTAAGAATACGTTACGTACGTCCGATACAACAATTTAATTATTGCATCATCAAAACACTACACGGAGACCACCATTGTTTTGCTGGAACGCGCAGAAATTAATGCCGACAGATGTCACTTTTCGATTTTGGCTCACAGCCGATTGAGATTGCTCTATTGGCTGTGAGAGCTCAAGCGTCCGACGGCCTTAGCTGGCCGACAGTTGTAGTGGCCAGCTAAGGCCGTCAGACAGTCGAGCTCTCACTGGCAATAGAGCGCTCTCACTGCCAATAGAGCTATCTCAATCGGCTGCGAGTCGAAATCGAAGAGTGACATCAGCCGGCATTAATTTCTGCGCGTTCCAGCAAAACAATGGCGGTCTCCATGTCGTGTTTTGGTGATGCAATAATTAAATTGTTGTGTCGGACATACGTAACGTATTCTTACCGCAATTCTTATGTTTAGTTATTGTGTAAATGATCCAAAAGTAAAAGCATGCATGTCAAAATGGATGCATTTGCCCTTTAAAGATATTCTGTTCAGACATTGTGGTAAAATAAAATTTATCCTTCAACTCCCGTGTTAACACCTAAAAGTTCATTAAATTCGGCTACTCTTTTGCAGTAAGTCAGCCGTAAGAAACAAGTAAAACCACATGGCAAACCTGGTAGAATGTGTGGAAAAAGATCCTTCCTAAAATGTTGGTAAATGACCTGGAAATTAACCTCAAATACTATGGATAACCTGCAAAATTCAGGGAAATTATTTCAGTATTTTGGTGGGACTTCATTGATCATTTTTTCTTTTGTGTTCATAGGTGCGGCACCGGCAAAGTCGAAGTCGACAGCTGACACTAGCCTTACACTCTTCGGCCTAGAAACGTATGCCAACTATTCAGTCCAATTGCTGGCCTTTACTCGGCCAGGCGAAGGAGCCAAGAGTGATCCCATAGTTTGTGCAACCCACGAAGACGGTAAGTCTATTGGACAGAGAAGGAAAAAAGAAATGAGATGTTGTTTTCCTCTCTGCTGGTTCGGTCGCTCGTCTCATAAGCTGTTAGGGTTGCAGGACAGCTGTCCTACTTGTTTCTGGCAGCTGACTGCAACATATTGAACATGGAGGCAGCCGCTTTGTTTCCGCAATAAACCGAAATGTTAGACTGTCAAAAAAAAAAAGGTACAAAAAAAAGTAGGAAAAACAAATATAAGCAAAGGAAAAGAAGAAATGGTCAACGACGGAAAATAGAATTTGATGAAAAAAATATAAGAGTAAAAACAACGCAGCTTCGTTCAGTGCAGCTTACAGCCCCCCACATCACATCTCACTACAACGTGATTTGTTGCAGTATTTAGCATGGTTACGAATTGCAGGTTGTGACATGTAGTGATCAGCGAACGCCTCGTAATTCATAAATTACAAAACGGCTGTCCTGTAAAAAAAAAAAAAACTATAAGTTAATATGATGGAATAAGGCCGTGGTTGACAACCCAATAGTAGTCTCGTTGTACACCTTTACTTGCAGCTTTTATAAATATTTTCAAAGAACCGTGAATGTTTACGGCCGTCTTGTGGGCTGCAGCGACATGACCAAGTTGTATGTCTTTTTATTTATTGAGACTTCTTTTCAGATTTTTATATGTCCTTTCTTGCTAATTTTTTGAAGTCACCAAAACGTGTGACATGAAAATCTTAAACACATTTAGGTTATTAAATAATTGCCTATGAATCTTTAAATAATATTGCAAAGACGGGACCGTTTGGGCATCAGGTCTGGACTGGGGAAAGTTGTTCTTGGTGGTAGCGAGAAGCTTTTGGGTCCCTAGGGTTATAATAATAATAAAAATTATATTAGAACTTTACCGCATACAAGCAAGCAGAAAGATATGGAAAGGGTCATGATCGTGACCTCTTATAACTAACCTGATTATTAAAAATAACATATGAAGGAGGGAGAAAAATAATCAAGGCCGATGCTGCTTCTTGTAAAAATGTGTACTTTGTTTGTGCCGTTAACCAGTATGCGCAAAATACAGATGCAAACCTATTTACGTTGCCCTTTGGACGTATATGTCAGACTGCCTGAGTTGGGAATCGAACCCAGGCCCTTTGAAACCAAAGGCCGAGGTCCTAACGCTCAGGCAGTCTGACATGTAAGTCCAAAAGGCAACGTAAATAGGTTTGCATCTGTAGTTAGTTCTTGTGAGCCTTTGGCTTTCCCGTCTTTAATCAGTATGCACAAAAATGGGACAGAAGAAACTTAAGCATATGAAGCATGCACATCCACTAAACCAAACCATGTCAGTTTGGATGATGTAACAGCAATTTGGATTGGGCAAGAGCAAATGTGAAAATTATCAGTATGAAAATTCATAGATATAAAATGCCTCCAGAAAACAAAAGGTAGAGATGAAGATAAAACAAGACGGTGTAATCATTTGTACCTTGACAGTCGTATGAAAGTTGTGATATCCACCCACAACCAAAACTCGTATAAGAGAAGCCGCCAAGTTTCCAAAAGTGGTCGGCCTTTGAAGGTACTGATATCATTCAACCAGGGAAAGGCCGCCAAGGTTAATCCTATTAGCCAAGTTACTAGGACTGAATAATATTTTGAACGTTAAATGGATACTTGAAGATTGCTACTTGTTTCATTTAACTTTTTAGTAGTCAGCGAACTATTAGTCGACGCGATTAACTTGGCTTATAGGATTAACCTTAGCGGCCTTTCCCTCGTTGTGTGATATCACTACCTTCAAATGCCGACCCTTTTTTGGAAACTTAGCGGCTTCTCTTATACCAGTTTTGGTTTTGGGTGGATTGTAACATCTCCCCAAAACAAAACTTGTTTACGATTCCAGCCACGCTTTTCGGCCATTTGAAGTCTCGATATCAAACGCCAAGCTTTTTCCCCAAGTTAATCCCGCCGATTAATAGTTCGAAGGGGAAATGGAAAATGTAAAAATTGTTTACTGCATAATTTTTCAGCATTTCATGAAACGTATGAAGTCTTAGTCGTTGAGATTAACTTGGCTCAAGAGCTTGGTCTTCGATATCACGACTTCAAACGGCCGAAAAGCTTAATAATAATAGTAATACTATAAACCTTAATAAGTTTTGTTTTGTTTCGGGAGATAGATTTTGACACCACACTAAAGCTCCATCAGATTCTGTAAAATGTTTGTAAAACACTCTTCCTCTTCTTTGTTTTCTCCTTTAGTGCCTGACGCTCCGGCAGATATCAAAGCCGTAACGTTGAGTGCCGATTCGATTGTAGTGTCGTGGAAACCGCCATCCCGATCGAAAGGAGATATCCTTCGATATACCGTTTACGTCAGAGCATTAGACGGAACTAAAGAGGTGAGTGTTTTTAAGTTTAACCGTGTTATGCAGCAGAAACCGAGGCAGATCAGCCAACACATAACAAAAATAATTCCGTCAATTACTAGTATATACTTGATAATTTTCTTAACTGAAACTTCACATGATGATACTAATAACAAAGCAAACCAACACATGTTTTTAAAGTTAAGAGTTCCTATCTGTAGTGGTTTGTGGGTTGAGATGGATTGGAGCTTTGGAGACAAACTGTTTAGAGGTTGGTGGATGACATATCACGCAGAGCTGAAACAAGGACTGAACAACCTATGTATTTACTACCAAACTGTACTTACTTACTACCAGACTTACTACCAAGTATTTATAACCAGGAATTGCCTGGTAGTTTCAAGACATGGAAAAAAGAGGCAACACCATACCCGAAATGGATTAGGGTTTATCACAGTCTTCAATTTCAAGGGTGTGATACCTTTTGGGCTAGGCAAATATCACTTATCTTGGCCTAAGCCAGCTACTCACGAAGTGATCCAGACACAGGGTTTGACAACAGATGGTTAAGACGCAGCACGTGACCATTGTGCTGCCTGCTTATACAGGGTGTTCGGAAATTGGTGTCAAATATTTTGAGGGTCCGCTGTGTGATCAAAGATAAGAAGAAAAAGTCCTATAAACATGGGTCCGGAAATGCACCAGTCTTTTTTTACAGCCCCCCCCCCCCCCCCCCCAGGTTTGGGGTAAGCAGTTCTTTAATACCTCGTAATGATTCACCGTTTCCATTCCAAACTCAGGATATGTGCCATATCATACCTGGTATTTCAGTACTTCATAATACAGTATTGGGTCGCACAACTTATCAGAGGGAGAGGTAATTTTCTTATGGGGGGGGGGGATCAAACGTGGGGGAAGAGAGGAGTAACTGCTTTGGTCTTGTACTTTAATGAAACAAATTGTACATACCAGAAAAAACACATCGTATCACATTACTGTGTGATTGAAAACAATCGAGAAATGAAACATCATTAAGTAAACAGAAGATGGCTACTCAAAGTTTTACTGAGTATCATTGCATTTGCGGCTCTGCTGCAATTAACTGAAGTACGCATCCGCAAAAGACCTCCTCTCCAGAACATTCTGTGACAAGCAACTCAAAAAGATAAATACGACGGAAAACAAACTAAACGTAAGCATTTTATCATAGTAGGTGCTCAAAATGACCCCCCTCTGCCTCGATGCAGTTCCGAAGCCGCTGCGCCATGGACCGACGAACCCGTTCAAAGATTCCAGGGGTTGTGCGAATCTGGTTGCATCCATCCACAATCCTTTGGCGAAGTACATCAGCATTGGGAATTGGTGTACTGTACACGAGTGACTTTAAGTGTCCCCAAAGATAAAAGTCTAACGGGTTTAAGTCCGGAGATCTAGCACAGTAATGTTGTTCTCGCCGCTTCGGCCAATGAAACAAGTGATCATCCGAATTCTAAGGATTCCCCCACTTTTACGTTTTAAGCTTCTTTGCTTGAAGAGTAGAAAACAAACACATTAAATCCCTCACTTTTAATGGCGAGGATACCCGATTGATAATGTTTGGTGCTCTCCACAGAGATGTACGTACAGTAGTTGTTTTTTTTGGGGGGGGGGGGCACAACCTTGGAAAACGATGTAACCTACTTGGTCTTTACACGTAATGAAAGAAAGTACAGTACTACTTTCGATTGTTTTCAATCACACGATGTGTTTTTTCTACAATTTGTTTCATTAAAGTAAAAGACCAAATCAGTTACTCCTCTCTTCCCCCACGTTTGATCCCCCCCCCCCATAAGAAAACTCCCTCTCCCTCTGATAAGTTGTGCGACCCAATACTGTATTATGAAGTACTGAAATACCAGGTATGATATGGCATATATCCTGAGTTTGGAATGGAAACGGTGAATCATTACGAGGTACTTAAGAACTGTTTACCCCAAACCTGGGGGGGGGGGGCTATAACTAAAGACTGGTACAATTCCGGACCCATGTTTATAGGACTTTTTCTTCTTATCTTTGATCACACAGCGGACCCTCAAAATATTTGACACCAATTTCCGAACACCCTGTATATATAAGTATTGCAGATAATTGGTCCTGCATAAAATTAGACAGTTAACATTAGTAGCACCCTACTACATATCTGTTGCGAGAACACTAGAAAGGATAGGGGGTAACATTGGTAAAAAAAAAAATCTGTTAGACTCAGGCTTCCGTTGATGGATAGTTAGTAGAAAGCTAAATTTTCCGGCACACACGTTCTGCAAAAACAAATACAAATGATTCAATTTTGTGTAATAAAATATTAAAAGAATAGTAATACACAGCTAATTTCCTATTCTGCAATAAAATGATCAGTTTAAAACCTCACAACTCGTAGCAAGCACGGCACCTAACAAGGTCAAGTCAACAGTATGGAGATGGGAAAATCATCATTGGTATAAATTTATAGTATTAACAGCTGGACAATTGAAGCATTATAAGGACAGAAAATTAAGTTTATACCCATGATTCTTAGTCTACCTCCACACTGTTCATGCCTTTCATGATAAGAGTTTTATTATGTAAAAACTTAACAGGTACCTCTTGACCAGGTAGAGAGACTCATGATCACAATATTTTAATTTTCGACGTTATATTTCACGTTTGATCACCTGGAACATGGATACGGGATAAAAAGGATGCAACAAAAAAAAAATGAAGTTGGTATCAAGGAACGCGGTAGCCTCAGCATGAACTTCCATGTTAAACGTCAAACTTTGAACTCCTATAGTCTCGCCCAGAATTGACATAGACCAACGAAAATCGGTATTTGGCGTCGTCGTAACTATTTCACCACATTACACATTTTAATGACGACAATCAAACCGTTTGGCGTCCACAGCATGGCCATTTCTTGTTGTTGTTGTTGTTGTTGTTGTTGTTGTTGTTGTTGTTGTTGTTGTTGTTGGGACTCTTTACTCTCACCTGGAGACCGAACCACTGAACCGATTTTCAAGTTCTATAGCTTAAAACGTAGGTCTGGACAAGGCCTAGGGCCTTTCGCAGGCTATTTTAACGTAACTACAATATTCTTGACACGGAAAGCCAAATGAGCTAAAACCTTTGCTCTCACCTAGAGATCGAACCAATGAACCGATTTTCAATTTGTATAGCTTAAAATGTAGGTATTAACACCGACCAGGGCCTTTTGAACCCGATTTTGATGTGACTACAGTATACTCGTCGGCAGAGCAATTATAATAGCAGAGCACTGGGCAGAAATCATTAATGTTGCTGTTGGGACTCTTTGTCCTCACCTGGAGATCGAACCATAGAACCGATTTTCAAGTTGTATAGCTTAAAACGTAGGTATGGACAAGGCCTAGGTCCTTTCGCAGGCTATTTTAACGTAACGACAATATTCTTGACACGGAAAGCCAAATGAGCTAAAACTTTTGCTCCCACCTAGAGATCGAACCAATGAACCGATTTTCAATTTGTGTACCTTAAAATGTAGATATTAACACCGACCAGGGCCTTTTGAACCCGATTTTAATGTGACTGCAGTATTCTCGTCGGCAGAGCAATTATTATTGCAGAGCACTGGGCAGAAATCATTAATGTTGCTGTTGGGACTCTTTGTCCTCGCCTGGAGATCGAACCACAGATCCGATTTTTAGTTTCTATAGCTTAAAATGTAGGTATGGACAAGGCCAAGGGCCTTTCACGTGCTATTTTAATGTAACTACATTATTCTTGACAGGGAAAGCCAAATGGGTTATAACTTTTGCCCTCACCTAGAGATCAAACCAATGAACCAATTTTCAATTTGTACAGCT